>JBBMOI010000007.1:5625000-5787500 GCA_038088405.1 Porites divaricata | reverse complement strand
ATTGAAGTTTGTCAAAATGTAGTTTTAAGTAAAATAGATATTACTATGGCAACAATAAACAAAAAAATTGGAAATTAATAAAAGCCGAATTTTGCGCAATCTAGATCTGCTACTAAAAATCCAACACCAGGTACTTAAAGTTTGGTGTTTAGCAAATAACCTCCGTGAGAAGTAAAAAAAATTCTGTATGTTTGAATTCAAATAAAACGTAAATATATTTCAAACCTCGTATTTATAATAGCCGTGATAAATTATTTCATTAAAAAAGTTCTAAATGACTTAAGCTAATCTTAAGTAGCATCGGAATACTGCTTAATATCATATTTCGATGCTAGGAAAGTTTGGTGTATTTTCGTTCTTGCGATCTTGTAAACCAACCTGCTTTCTCACCACCTGTATAAGCCGAGCTTTATTCTAAATCTTGACTTTCAGCGTTTTTTTGTTTATCTCTGAAACTACTCGAACGAATTTCGTAAAAATTAAGCCTCTTGTTTTCTTTTTTGAAATGTACTAATCATGGAGGTATGTACCGTGCGCATTAATTAGCAAACATTAGCATTACTCTGCTAGAATAGGAAGGTCGTTTTTACGGACCCGAAACTCCGCCAAGCACTCGTCGTTTTGCATGTCCTCGAGATCAAAAAGAGGGTACTGCTCGTAAGGAAAATCTACGTTAGTTGACTTATTCACATCATACAGGAGTAGAAACTCCTCTTCTGTAATTAACCTTTCCTCTAATGCATAGAGCAGCTGTTCTCGAGCCTTCTTTGGGACATTTTCCCCTGAATATCTAGTTTTATGTCCAAGTCTCTCCGACTATTTCGTTCACGCCGTAGTCAGGGATTGTTTTGGTTGCTAAACTATTTTTATTTTCGCGGGCTTTTGCGCGGACGGCGTCTTGTATCCCCAGTCCTCACGCGATCTAGTTCGCCGTAGCCGTCCTGAAAACCGTCGGTACTAAAAGTCCCTAATGTTTGGCTGCGGTTGCATTACGGAAGCCGTAATGTTGGGGTGGCCAATGAACGAATCGCGGGCGAATCAAGACAGCCATGGCTTCCGACTGAGCCTAGTATGGGTGCTTCATTTTGAATTAGATGTTTTGTCTTTCTTTCAGAAATTTTTGCATATTTAACATCTTTATAATATTTTTTCTATTTACAAAAGGGTAATATACAGCATACTGTATAATCTAAAGCTTGTGACTTTAAGATTAAAAAAAAAAAAAAATAGAAACTCTATCATCATTGTTTATTATATTTATTTAATTTAAAATTTAATTGTGTAGTGGGTATGGTGCAAAAATTCATTTACGCAAAAACCCACGCCACTTGACTTCAAATTCCAAATTTCTTCGAGATATTGCTTTCTTGTGTCGATTCCCGCTATTGTTGTTTATACCCAACGGGAATTACTAGATTTAAATAACAAAAGAAAACAAAAGGACTTCAAGTAGTCCAATTATTTCATTGGCAAATTTTCTCGCCGGGATGGATAGACCACCAGATTTTCCTAACTATGGGGCTTCGCTCGCGGGCACGAAGCGCGCGTAGAGCTCCGCTAATTTAACACAAGCAAATGAATACCTGAATGCTATGCGAATTGTATTATTGGCCAAATTTTTTTAATGGAAGATTTAGATTAAAACATGGATTTCTTATAGTAATTCCCATTTAAAATAGGTTGTTTGACAAAACTAAAATAACACTGACGAATGAGAGTATTAAATCTACTTTCTTGCAGATGCTATAGGCGTTGAATACGGGTCGGGTTCTGTTGTCGCAAAATGGATTTGATTTTCCCTTTAGTGTCTCCCTAGCCTGAAAACCAAATGAACAGTGAGATTCTCTAGCCTTGTCTATACACTTCTTGGCGTCCTCAAACTCTTTACACAGTGGTGAAGGAACAGGAATGAACTTTGAACGAAACGTTTGTCCACAACTAGCTGCTTCCGAAGAAAACTCATTTTCACATGACGCAACCGATCGAAGGAGTGGAGGAAGGTCATCCCACGTGATTTGCTGTATGGGCGAACTGCATAGAAGCTGGGTCCCCTGTAAGCTTTGCAGAACCAGAGTACTCAATGCCTCTGATAATACCAGATTAGAATGTGGCCTGACGCAAGGTTCAAAATGAGCCTTTAAACAGTTTAGAAAAGACTGAGATTGCTTTCTAGGAAACAAACAAACAACAACAAAAAAAACAGGCGGCTGAGTGGATTCATTATTGAACATCGTTAAGCAACGGGGTTTAACAAGTTTCTCTACAAACTGAAAAGTGCTCAAGTTTGGTATACCTAGAAGAAATATTTTCTGAAACTGTGATCAACTAATCAAAATTGCACATTGCAGAATTACACATACCTGCAATTAGTAACCACTCTTGTTGAATAAATAGCGTTTAAAAAGTCATCTTCACACCCAACTGCCTTTTTGTAAAAATATGCATTAGTGCAAACAAAGGTAAATTGGCTTGAAGGAAGACCTGCAAAGGACAAAAAGAGAAACTGAGCTTTAGTTCTCCTACAAGCAATTGTCTCCTCTTCTCACCGCACGTTTTTTCAATGCAATTTTATTAAAATAGCTAAGAAAAAATAAGTTGGAGTAACGTATGAAAAATAAGCCATCAACAGATGTTGATAAAGATGAAATGTTTCAGTATGCGTTCCAAGTATTGCATCTTGCTTTACCAAGAGCAATTATCTCCGAACTTCAGTCTTCTTACTGTGGAACTCTTCCGCGAGTGTTCCGCAGTCTTACTTTCTAATCAAGGACATTCGCATTATAAGCAATTATTGGATAAGGCTAAGTATAATCTAAAGATTTATGGAGATCACCCTCCGAGATATGTATCATTTTTTCACAACATACGAAGGCCATCTTCTTTTTGAAAAACAAGCTAAAACATTCTTATCTCGATCGATGTCAAGTTCTCATCTTCATTTGCCTGTTTCTCGGCAAAATTAGGGTATAAAATAAGAATGATAATTCTATTACATATTCTTCAAATAGCAGATGTCATCCGTCGAGTTGTATTCGGCTTGCTGTTCTTGTTATGTTTTAGTAAAAAGTATGAAATGTTCCGCCATCGACCTATTCGTCTAACTCAGTGTCGTACCCAATTCAAATCTCCCGGGTTAAGATTCTTGGTGTATTGTATTTGCATTACAATCTGGAATCACATTTAAATGGTACAGAAATTCATGAAACAGAGCGTTTTATTCCCAAAGCGGTTTGAATTGGGTACAACACTGAGTTAGCCGAGTACAGTGTGTATTTTCTATAAAACAACGCAACCTCGTCCCCAGTGTTTCTCCTTTGCCGCCCCTTTTTCTGGCAACTACCCTGTATTATTAATTAACGTCATTTTCCGTAGGTCGCAAACATCTCCAAAGTTTTATCAACGGGGACTGATGTAATCAGAGCAGGAAAAATAGTTTTAATGAATAATCCAGATTATTTATTAGTTCCAGCCTTTAAGTCAAATACTGTAATGAACTATATGTGAACCTACACTTGATGTCATTTGATATGCCACAGAATAATAAGGTCCAATGGCGATCCAAAGATCTTCTCTAATTAACAATTGGTTCAGGAGTTAGGGTGCGAATTACGAGATATGAAGCACAAAAAAGGTGTAAGATCTATGCCATCAATACAGAATGGGTTATAAAGATCTTCTGTTATAGATGCACGTAAGAGGATTACGAAGCTCAAAAGAACTCAAGGTTTTTATTTGTTGATGCCATAAGCGTACTCAATGGGAATATGAAACACGCTCGCGCTATTGAATTTGATAAGGCGTATATTGTGGCTATGTTATAAACTATTCTTGGAGCTGAAGAAAAGAGTTCTCGTCAACTTTGAAAACTAATGCGTCAAACAAACAGAGAAAAGGACACACCTGAAGCAGGGGGAACGTTCAGTGGATCTATGCCATCAGTACAGAATGGGTTATAAGGATCTTCTTCCATTAGATCGCCAATGGCACATCCTTGTTTGACAGCCTGTAAGACACACAGCTTAGAACGAGCATAGTCCCTATAACGCAACGTGAGTAGCTTTGAGTGTGAAGAACTTGATAAGGAAGGTTAGAACAAGTGAAAGGTCTTCTAATCATTCTTAGCTAGCCATTCTAATCATGGCAGCTATTGGTAAAAATATTCAAATATTAGAAGCTTTTGTTATACCCTTGTTACCAGGCCCTAGTTGTTGAAAATTTGGATAACGTTATTCACTGGATAAATCTCTATCAATTGGATAGCGCAATTGTTTGTCCTAATACGTATTCGTTGGATAATGAATTATCCGGTGGATAACGCTGTCCAACGCTTCAACAACCGGGGCTAGAAGTTTTTGACGCGTGCGGCAGGATGCTTCGGGGTCGGCCGCAGGCTGGCACATTTTCGGCCAAAGGCCAAAGCCACTCGAACAGCGAAGCCGTATGACACTTGATTGTAACCGGAAACCGCGCATGAAAAATCTCTTGTATCCAGGGAACGTTTATTAGTAAGGGTAGTGGCTGTGTACAGTTGAACCATTCCTCTCGGAAACCACTGTTAGATGGTATCTCTTTTTTACGCACAGCTCGCTTAGTTGAGTAGATATCAACTTCATGCAATCCACAATTCCATAATGAACGATGAAATCGAGAAGTGTCATTTGTCTTAGGGTCACGAGTAAACAACTAAATATCCAATTCTAACCATTAAAAATGTTCATTCCATACGTTACGGTCGCTTTAGTTTTTCTGGACTAGCATACAACTATCCCCGGAAGAGGAGGGGAATAGTGGCGGTATACCGAGACGCGCAGCGTAGAGGTGTATATCTAGGGCTACGAACCGACCCTGAGGGAGATAGTTGTTTTTACCAAATCAGTTGGATAAGAATAAAAAATAAACATTTGTCAATTAAAAAAATCACTTAGTGGGAACTTTGTTTACAATTTAAAAACATTTCGAGGATTTTGTCAAACGCATTTTTACGATTTTGCTGCAAATTCAGCATGAAAATGATTTTCTCCTTACCAGTAAACACTGACAAGCCAAAGTTCGTCGCTTTCTTGGTATTTGTTTCGTCTTTCGAAAATGTCTTGAAACGAGACGCCATCTCAGCTCCGGTCGCAAAACGGTGAATAGCCAAGGATATTCCGAGTTACGGGAGCCAATCAAAACGCGCGAAAATTTCTATTCACTTATTTGGTAAATATTAACATCTTTATCTCTTGTTCTCCTTCTTACTCAAAAAGATCGCAAAACGATTTGTTAAAGAAGTTTCCAAAAGAGTTCAATCCCAATGTGTCTTTCTGGTACACTAACAAAGCCACTGTTTTATTTTTTGTACACCAATATGGCCGTCGTGAGGTTACGTAATTGATAGTGATTTCATGATAGCGTTCTAGTTAACTTTCCAGTATTTAAGCACATATTTAGAGTACTATGGAGTATTGTCAACTGCACTACAAAAATTGAAACTTACACACAAAGTTGCCTGTCAAATTTCTTCAGTAGCAGCCTCAGCCTAAATTCATCCCAGCATTGGACGGACGTTTGAAACATACTTTTGTCGCAGTTAAGTATATTCATTAGTAAGGAATCGATCGACAAGTTTTCTGCAATAAGAGAACCGCAGTGGTAAAGTACTGTTTGCACTAGTTCACGGACTTCATCTTGGAGGGCAGAAAGCGACGTTCCAGTAAGACATTCTTCCATGGTCGACGACAAGCAAGACTTTAGCCTACCATATAGGTCCCTACGAAAAGAAAAGTTGAAAAGTGTAAGAAAATGTCCTCTCTTTTCGAATATTTAGGCTATGTTTACACTATACCGGATAGTTTTTTGTGGCGCCACGGAAAGCTATCCCACATAGTGTGAACAGCAACGACCCAGAGTGACACAAGTCACATCGAACATTGTGCCGGCATGGTTGGCCGAGAGGGTTTGGTGCACTAAATTCCAGTCCTCACTCCTGAATATTTTACTTCCGGTTGAGCTGGTTCAAGGCTTCGCTCCTACTTATTTACTTCCGCGACGGGCCGAATAGGTGTTCACACTGCAACAAAGTAAGATACAAAGCCTATCCGATATGTGACACTCCACTTTTGAGATCCGCGCGGCGCAGCTTTGCTCCGTCATAGAAATCGCGCCGCCATAACTGTTCTTGTGTGTGAATCGGAAGCCCTATCCGATATGATTTTCGTGGTGGCGCGAAAGCAATCCGGTATAGTGTAAACATAGCCTGAGTCTTAAATATGTACCTGTGATACTGAGACTAAAACTGTCACTAGGGATTTTGAGTAATTTTTTTTCATCAAGTCAATGACGTTTCTAAAAGAAGAGTCAAGGAACTAGACACGTTATACTCGTCGAAATGCTCCATTCTCGTCCTAGAGCTGCATTCCTTGAGGTCAGCGTCACGAATCGAAAGCTCCAGTCTGACCAGTTCAAGATAACGCGCAAGCGCCGTAGTTCTCCTTTTTACTAGCCGTGAGAAACTAATGTCTCTTACATCTTTGGCCCCAAACCTGAGCAGTCAATCCGTGGCGCTGGCCACTGAAAAGGATCAAAGTTCTGAGGGCGATAATGCAAAATGCCACTGTAACTGTAGTGTTAATAACAGTTACGTTTTTATACTTAAGTGAATGACGTTTCTGTTACCGACAGCTTCCACTGTCAGCTCTTGCCAATTTGGTCATCATCTCTCTCTGGCAAGAATAAGCAGAGGATGCAAACTTCTGAGTACCGCAACGACCAATCAAGACCAACGGTCCTGAAAAAATATAATAACAATACAAAGGTGAGGAAAGGAAGCAACATAATTAAAATCTTCCATGAAACTGTTACAGCTAGAACGTACAACTTTCTTTAAAAAGCGCAAAATGACGTCGCAGAAGTGTAGAAATATTGGTAGTCTTTACACTATAGCCGAAATAAGCTAAGAAATATTTTAAGACAAGTAAATTTTAATTACTTCAAGTAAAATATAGCTTCACACACAACCGATTCTTTTTTACTTCAGGTTAACTTAAGGCTATTTTCCCACGCAATATAATTAAGATTGATTGACATGTTTTGCCTTTCTTAAAGCTCAAGAAACCGCAAGTAACCGCAAGTCAGCTAAGTCGGTCATAAGGGTGGTTTTCAAGTCGCTTGAAACTTTCTTGAATCGTTTCAACTTTCCGACTTTAATGAGATGCAAAGTGAAGTTTCTTGTGATTTTTCTTAGGCCTTCACACACGAATTTTTGGTTAAGTAAAACTTAGCGGCTCCTAAGTCTTACTTAACGGCCTAGTGTAAAGACAACCATTGTTTTAAATCGCCGAAAACCGAGTGGGACAAATTAAACTTCCTCTTCACTAATTCAAGTCAAATTACTTGTTTCCATGCTAATCGTAAAAATACCTTAAACGCTAGTTACATAAGTTAAAAAATTGAAATATTTCAAATTGAATATCAAAAATTTTCTCTAGCTGTATCTCAATCTTCGGCAATCATTTGCAGGTGGTTACAGTGAGAAAACAAAGAGAGTTGAGCGCAGTACCTGAGCTGTTCAATGGTGGATCTGTATTGTAAGTGCAGAAAGGGTTAAACAGGTCCCTGTTGATGTACTGTCCAATTGCACACCCAGTCTTTGCTTGCTGTGTCACACACTCCTTTGCTTCAGCATAATCCCTACACAAGAGTATGTCCGAAAAATAAAAAAAAACATTTTATCTGCGCATGCCCAGAGCAATATCCGCATTTCTCCCAAACCAGCAAACTGCTAATGCCGATCTTAACTAGACCATTTGCGATAACCACCGAATTTGACATTTCTGTTGTTGTTTTATGTTAATATAAACACGGGCCACGCCATGCATAATACATTTTATTCTGCAATGTTTTACAGGTTCACTTTTGCGCTGATTCATGTTTTGGTTGAAATACTGTAGGATAGTGTGGCACTACGTTACTTTTCCTCCAAAAAAACATCCTCTAGACCATACTGACATAGATAACACCTTATCCTTGGCTCAGTTTGTAACGGCCACGTTAGAAACGAGTAAGAGACTAAATAAACATTGTAATGGAAATCAGTCATTCCAAGATATAGTATTTTTGCCAGAAAATGCATGCTAGCCAGAATCATTTCTTGTAGCAAAATTATGCAGAAAAAAATGCCGTATAAAGTTACATTTTGAAAACTATGTCGTTAACTTTATAGCCTGATATATTTCATGGAAGTTTTCCACTTATGTAGAGGAGTCTGGTGCAGCCCCCACTAAAACCACGGTAAAACGGGCAACAAAAGCGTGCGAAATGTTCTGCAACATTGCTGCAAACCACCCACGTTCAAATCTGTCTGGAAACAAAACAGGTTGTGTTGCACGTTGCCAGAATAGACCTTGTCACGGTTTTCGACGCCATCTTGACGAGTACGAAAACGCGTGAGAAATTACAGTGTTTGTATGAGAATCTATTGTCGAATAATTTCCGTAGAACGGTTGTTCTGAAAAAACAGGATTCTACTGAAAACAATTGAGAGCGTTACATGCCCTAGAAGACCTGGAACCACTTTTTTATATTTTCTATACATTTGTCTGTAAGAAATTCCCGCGAAAAATTACAGACAAATATTTGGAAATCTAAAGGAAGCTTCTGGAGAAATTTAAGCACAGGTATAACCCAAAAATTTTTTTAGTACAATCCTTTGTTTTGTAGCTTTAGTTTACAAGTCATGTTTTTTTTCAGAACAGCCGTTTTACGGAAATTATTCGACATTACATTCTCATACAAACACTGTAATTTCCCACACGTTTGCCTACTCGTCAAGATGGCGTTGAAAACCGTGACAAGGTCTATACTGACTTTCTGATTAGATAAAATTACATGGGAGTCATGCCATATACGAGCGCTACGTCACTTTCTGCAAAACAGTTTTCTCTTGGGTCGGTAAAAGGCGCAACATGTACAGATTGTGAAAAGTAAAACGCGCAACGTCGCTTTTAAATTCGTTTTGGAGAATTCGTCTTAGTCCCAATCTTGTTTGTAAAGTTGCAAGAGTTTTTTTTCCCTACCTACAGAGTCGAGAATCTGCCTTGTCGTTGTTGAATCTATCGCGAAACTTATCCCAACATCGCACCGTTCTAGAGAAAACTTCGGACCTGCATTGAATCTGGCTGAGTAAGAACTGGTTTATCAAGGCTGGATCTACTTGTAAATCTCCACAGTGGTAACTCAACAGCTTTAGCAAAGATGTGACAGCAGGCGCAAAGCCAGTGTAAAGACCCGTGAGGCAAGATGATACGTGACCCGTTAGGCATGACGTTAGACTCTGATATTCAAGGCTGTGAAAAAGCGAAATGACATTGACATAAAACGACGAAAGTGACAAGTTAAACGTTCAAAATTGATGACGTCACTGCTACTACCTTACGAAGTCAAGCACATGGGGAGTTCAAATCGAGTCAGGTTACTTTCCGCAGGGGTACTCCCTTGAGGATGATGAAGACAAAACTTTACTTAACGAGGGTAACATTTGAAACTGATAATCTGATTGCCCTCTAAAACTGAAATTCCTCCCTTGAATTAAATTAAAATTACTATTAATTCTTAAATCCAAATTACTATAGGGATGCGCAGTCGAGTCTTTGATGGATTCCGCCTTAATTTGCGACCCTGTTTCAGAAAGTAATTACCTGGCCTGCGAGTTGGCACCAAAGCTTGATCAAGGATAATCAGGAATTATGGGGCAAAAATCGACACTGTTCCAGAGTTAAACGGAAGTAAAATATACCCATCTTCCAGAGATATAGGGTGATTTTTGTACCCTTTTCCAGAGTTAGAGAGGCAAAAAGGGTAAAGTTTGAGTTTGAGTTTAAGTTTGAGTTTGAGTTCATTGTATTATAAAAACAAATAATATTACAGGTTACCTGGCACCGCAAATAGCAGAGCTAGTCTAGGCGGGCCAGGAAATATATAGGAAAAAAGAGAAGACTGCTATAAATTAAGGTGATTCCCTAGTTTTGCACTGCGCATCTCTTACTGCGCATAACAAGATGGCCTCCGTAAAAAAGAGCATGTGAAGTAACATTATTAAAATGAAGTTGACCGAAGAGAAACGCTATTGCAATTTTTACTTGCGGTTGTTTCTTGCCGAGGTGAGACTCAATGTGGTGGGAATGTGCATAACGTAAGCAGTACGCGTGTTGCTGAGTTCGACTTCCTCACGGAGAACCTCGATAGTGGATGTTTAATTTGTGCTTATTCACTTTGATTTTCATTTAAACGCTTTCTCTATCACATTGTGTCCTAAATGTGATATCTCGATGTAAATTTTGTAAAAACGGATTTTTTAATACTTTCTTCCCACTTTCGCATACATTCTACTTTGAAACTCGCCCCAGTCCACTCTCAAAAATCAAGGAAAATGCATTTGGTGCGCACTTTCTGCAGCTCTACCGCAAAAACGAGTACGGTGACCCCAATTTTTTATTTCATGATTTTAATAAGGACAGTGCTTCCTTTCGGTGAGAAAAAAATTGGCACAAATCTATGTTCAGTTTTTTGGCAGTTTTACTAAATTGTACGGATTGAGCTATCACGGGTCGTAAAGCGCGTGTCTAATTTAGTTCTACTTTGGAGCGTAAATTAAAAACAAGGGCATTTAAAGGCATTTTTCTAGTACGTAAGTGAATAAACAATACATTAAAGTCAAATTCTGTGCGATACCACATTCACCATTGAAAAAATCTTTCCTTTTTGTCTAGTTTTGGGCTGCGCGTGGCTTTTGTCAAAGAGTCCAAAATAGCCATATTTGTCGGCATTGTGACGTCAAAACGAGCACGGTGACCCCCACTTTTTATTACCTTTTTATCATCTTCTTGACTTGTTACATCAGTGTACCAAGTTTCATCTACAATCTATGTTAGGTTCTTTTACTAGGGAATCACCTTAAACTGATGAGACAGATGTTTGTAAAGTGACAGAAAAAGAAGAAGAAACATTTGTGGGCTATGATTCTAGGCAGGAATTGAACAAAAACTGAATTAAATAGCTAAATAACTTGATAAATACAGTCAAAATGTTTTTTTCTTCATTTCAAAAATTATTTCATCTAAATCATAATAAGTATCACCAGTTTCAAGTGTATCAAATAATAGGGAACGAATTTCACTTTTAAATTTTTGTTTCGGAGACGTGCGTGTATCAATTGGTAGATGATTCCACAATTTTGCACCAATTCTCGAGAAGGAGTTCTTTTGGATTTCAAGATTAAATTTCATTACGTAAAAGTTTTGAGATTTAGACGACCTGGTGTTGTACGAGTGGACCCTAGAAAGTAGGAGAAACAATTCCTGGATGTTAGTGGGTACAACGTTATTACTCACGTCAAACATAGCTTCTGCAAGCAATTGATAATAAAGAAAGTTTACTGGCAATATTTTTGTATTTATGAAAAGAGGAATAGCATGATCACGGGGATTGGCAAAGTGTATAAAGCGAAGTGCACGTTTCTGGAGAATTAAGAGTTTGTTAAGTTGTTTTTTGCTTGTTTGACCCCAAGCAACCAAACCATATCGAATATAAGGTGCTACTACTGTGAATTTCTATTTGTACTAGCATTATGGATAAATAGTTTAGGTGTAAAGGAGAGTTTCTTTTGATAAGGGCGAAAAATAACATAATTTGATTTTTTAAGATTAAGACTGAGTTTATTTGAGGTTAGCCAATGATAGACATGAAAACGTTCCTCGTTCATAGTTATCTCAAATACTTTAAGATTTTTATGGGAAAATAGTAAATTTGTATCATCAGCAAATAAATAGAATTTTAGTTTCGAAGAACAAGAGCAGATATCATTGACATATAGAAGAAAGAGAAGTGGGCCTAGCACAGAGCCCAGTGGGACGCCACAAGTAATACTTAAAGAGTCTGAACTAAAGGATTCTATGATAGTTGTTTGAGTTCTTTGATTGAGGTAGGACGAGAAACACTCATTTACAATTCCACGAAATCCATAATAGTCCAATTTTTTCAATAATATGTCATGATTTACTGTGTCAAAAGCTTTCTGTAAGTCGATGAAGACTCCACAAGTTAAAAACCCGCGACTAAGAACCAGCATTTTCCCAAGTTAGCCTAAACAGGTTCTTACAAATATAGTGATTGGCACAACTTTAGGCTATTTAGATTCTTAAATAGATTCATATTTTCTGAAGAATAAAATTGATTTTAGAAAATAAGAACCTGATTCAAATTTTGGCTGAACAGGTTCTTGTATAGAGGGTGCCTAACTGAAAAACATTTTAGCCTGACTGGTTCTTAGTCGCGGGTTTCTACTGTATCTTGTGGAGCAGCAAATACCCGTATAGAGTATACATTGGAGTACCCCAATAACAGACTGGAATCGCTATCATTGTCGTAATCCCCCCCTTAGTCAGGGAGGTTCTACTACAGCCACTACAAGAAAAATACCCGGAAAGGATCAAGTTCAGGAAAAGGAAGGCTAGACGTACTTGCAGTTAGCATTGGTTTTGTGTTTTAAGTCTGACATCATCATTCTCTGACACTTCTGTCCTTCTGCAACGAAATACGTCATGTTACAGTCACCAATCATCGGGTCTGCTGCATATTTTTCTGGCATTAGACCTAAGGGAAAAAAGCACAACCAACGAACACCATAAAAAGGTGATTGTGACATCTTTTAAGGCTTAAAATTACTTTACTAAAGCCAGTTATCTAAATAAAAATTAGTATCTGTTGGAAAAGTGTTGTCCAAATCTAAATTTTAGTTCACGAAATTATTAAGTTAATTCCATATATCTGAGTTATACTTGAACGGGATTAGATCCCATGACCTCTGCGATACCGGCGCAGTACTCCTTCTACCGAGTTGTCAGGCCAACCAGGAAAAGAGATGACTTTTCAAGTGTTAAATCCCGTAGTTGAAACGACAAATGCCATACACCACCTTCGAAATTATGTAATAATGTTATGAATGATGTGAAGTATATGAAATAATTCATTTTGAACTGCGGTTGTAGATGAAAGTGAAGAATGATCATCGCAGTAAATTTTCCAATTTAAGCTACTGGAAAGAAGAAGCCTGAAAAAAAAAAAAAAAAAAAAATCAGGGCTTCAACGGGATTCCAACCCGTGACCTCCGCGTTGCCGGTGCGTTGCTCTACCAACCGAGCTATGAAGCCACACATTGGGAGCGAGGTTACAGCGGTTACCACTAACACGCGCCTTTGAAATGTTTTTTTTCTGTCTGTTTAAACCTGAGTTTTCGTGGACGTCAATCAACTGTTTCCATGGTTTTCCACGCGCTCTGACGGAGAAGGTTCCCTCATCGCTGAATGAAGGGCGAATAATTTCGAAAGCTAAAGACGACGGCTTTTTAAGTTATTTTATTAGGATGAAGGATTACATTGTTAAAACAACGAGGTCTCTGCGAGCTGAGTGAAATAGCCGAAACATTCTCTACAGTTTACGTAACGGTTTTCAGGTTGTTTATTTATTTGATGTATGAAAACACGGGAGCCGTGGACGACTGAATTGCTAAGAAGCTAAGCTAGTATAAATTCAAAGAAACAAAAGATATCACACCGAAAAGGGAAAAAGTTTCCTCTGAATGGAGGCTGTTAAATGAATTTTACTACTTATCATTCTTCATGTTATCGAATAGAAACCAGAACCAGCAAAAACTCAGACGAGTTGCGAGCGATTGAGAAAGCTTATGTGGTTGCCACTTACAGTGTGTAAATATGTCGATAATTTGAGTTTCCTCAGAGAAACACTCAACAAATTCTTTCTCCTCGTAATCTTGACATGAAGCGGTGTCAGATCCTACGGCAAAATATTGCAAAAAAAGGCTGAAACGCCGACATATTCTTCCGAGTGCTCAAGAAACGGAGAAAGAATCTTCTCTAGGCTAACGCGTGAAAAACCATGGTAACGGTTGATTAACGTCCACCAAAACGCAGATTTGAACCGAAGAAAAAACCCTTTGAGGGCGCGTGTTAGTGGTAACCGCTGTAATTTATTGAGTTCATATCTCCCGTGAGGAGTGAAATGATGTGAAGTATATGAAATAATAACGCGGAGGTCACGGGTTCGAATAATAATAATAATAATAATAATGATAATAATAATAATAATAATAATAATAATAATAATAATAATAAGTGAACTACAAAAGTGAACTACAAAACAGTGAACTACAAAAGATAACCTTGCTAGGTACAGCACACATTCTGAGGAGGGTGTTATCAATCTAAAAACTGGCTATCCCCTAGTGCCCCAGGATCATGGTTTGATCCCGGCCCTAGAGACTCTAAGCAAACATTATGTGAGGACAATAATAATAATAATAATAATAATAATAATGACTTAAAAATAATCTCATCTAAGGAGCATTTGCTCCATTTTACACAATTTTAAGTCTTAACAAATAAATTTTACTATATATCAATAACATTATCAAGCAAAGGGGTAAGTAGCTACAGGACAACATGTTATGCAAATACAAATTAATTATGCGTATAGGATCATTTTCTCTTTTTGTATTGAAATAACATTTCATCAATTAATTAACCGGCACTGCATTTAAACCCTTAAATATTACTGACCCAAATTGGCCAATTCATTGCTTAAAGAAACAAAGTAACCAACGTAAAGAGTGGAGTTAAACAAAAGACCTCTTCTTAGTTGAATGGCTAGTAAGACGAAGATAAAAGAAATATTTTTTGTTGGGGTAAGGGGGGGGGGGGGGGGGGGTACAAGACCCTTGTGAGTTAGTTTTCTTCCCTGCTCCTCGAAAACCAACTTGCCTAAACTCCAATTCGATCAGGAACGTGTTTCTAATTAGTTGGAATCACTCAGTACAGGCCCACAGGTTTATCTATTTTCGGAAGTGTACATGTCAAAACGCAAGTGTCGCCTACTCTAAATAACTGACGTCATTTTTCTACAAACACACACGCAAATAAACTTTTTTCCAATTGCGTGTTTGCTTCTTGATAATTCAATAATTCAATAAATGTAATAATTCACTAATACAAAGCACGACATGATATCGGATCGTCTAAGTTATTTTACCTTATTCACATGGAAACAACACAGCGTTATTCCGAATACATGCCAAATATGTATTTTGGCAGTCCACTCAGTACTAACTTTTTCAGCGCTCTCAAAGTCTTTCCCATAGTTCGCTATATAGCAGTAGCGCCTTTATTTATTATCGTAATCTTATGAACTTCTTATATTAAGCACATTCTCTCTCACTGACTTATTCGTCAAACAAACTGCAAAAAGTAGACACGAAGCCGGTGGCCTGAACTGCATTTCAACCTCCTTTATCCGTCAGCTAGAGAACATCATTTGTATGTACTGCAGTAGTGTTACAAACAAGAAATCTGATGTTTATCCATCAAGAGCCTTTTCATTTTGCTTTAACAAAGGCTACTTTTCCATTATCGGCATGAGTCAACGAACAGCTCCGCCATGTTTTTTTTTTTTTTTTTTCTGTAATCAATGGGCTTTCAAAACGTAAACTATTTTGAATTGCAAAAGAGGAAAAAAATCGAAGCCCGCATGACGCCTGCTGAGCAAGTGATAGAAAAATGTTGTCCACAGATCACAGATATCGACTTTGTGCTGGCGAATTTAATTTGGTGTTTTTAAAATTGAAGTAACTTTGGGGAGCAATTTATAGATCTTTTTCACTGTCACGCAACAAAAAAATAAATTGGAAACCGTCCAGTGGAAGAAGCCCACAGTTTCTGAGTTCTTTGCCGAGAGTTTCACGCACCTTTGTAGAGCTTTGTATGGAGACGCCATATTGGTATACCGTTTCGGTCGACCAATATGGCAGCCAGAAATCAACAAAAAGTTCCTTTCTCTATAAAAGCTCTTTCTTTTCACTCGAGAACTAGCATACGTGCGCATAATTATATCTTTTAATACTTGAAATGGTTATACAGCTAAAAATGAAGAGGAGAGACTTTTTTCAACGAGACAGCATTCCTATTTTGGTGTCACGCATTGTGAAAACTCAGAAATTTTCGAAATGAAACATGCTACGGGACTGGAAACTTGTACAAAGATTTATTTTTTGTTTATCTTCAACCTAGTGTAATTAAGAATTCGTAAAACCTGGCTATTTTGACTTTACAATTTGATGACGTCGCTGTGAAAACCATCAAAATAAGTAAAACTAAATCATACAGTGATGTGAATGCTACGCGCGCTGTGATTGGTCGTTGCCCATGATCTATCAGAGGACAGATACATAGATGACGTCACTGAAAACTTTTTTGATCGTTTTGTTCAACATGGTGCGCGGTTTTGAAAATGTTTATGAGATTATTTCGGATTAAAGCAAGCCTGAAAGCCTAAAAAAACTTAGCAGGAGCTATTTACAAAAAAGATCGGTCGGCTTTTTCGGTTTAACAAATAGATTTCATGTTGCCGTGAGTCTCTTCAGCAATAGATCACAGATGACGCCAAAATGTGGTAAAAACACCACTTCTTTGTTTTTACCACATTTTGACGTCATCTGTGATGGTAAACAAACGCACAGCAACATGGAATCTATTTGTTAAATGGAAAAAGACGAGAATACTTTCATTTACCGGTCATCCTTTATCTAGCAAAAGAGAAAACCAGGCAAGAAATTTAAGAAATTTAGCTGACTACTATTTGCAAAGGTGACGACGCCTATCTACCATTACTTTGCCTTCATCACATAATTGATCATTTTTGTAAATTGGCCAGCGGTCGTTAAATAAATAAATAAGATAAAAGTAATAAACAATATTATAAATTAAATTAAAGGTAGTTTGTGAATGCCGTCAAAGAAGAGGCATTTACTGTCTCGTTTGGCAAAACGTTCCACTCGTTTATTGTTCTTGGGGAGTAAGAGAATTTATAACAATCAGTGAAAGCAAAAGGGACCTCATAAGCTTGATTGTTCACGTGCCGGCTAACTCGGCCCAGCGGCTTCAGATATTTCCCAGTGTCTATTCCAGTTTGGTCATTGTGGATTTTATAGAACATGACTAGCCTAATCCTTTTTCCGTCTTTCTTCAAGGGTGTTCCATTACAATTCCTGTAGCATTTCATCAACACTTGATAAATAATTGAAACGGTTTAAGACATACCGAGCTGCACGTCTCTGTACCATTTCTAGTTTCTTCACATTCTCCTTGGTATAGGGATCCCATGCTGCTGAGGAGTATTCAAGTAGTGGACGGACCAAGGTCGGTACAAAGATCTCACGAGATTAGATAATTTTTGTGTTCCGAAGTGGGCGATTTAAAAGTTTAAGTTTTAGACAAATGTGATCAATTCCCTCGATTGCAAGCAAACAGCCAAAAACTTAGATAGCTAAATTTCTCTTAAAATACTGGGCATGCAAAATCCAATATACTCAGTCAACTAGAGCCTTGCCATCACTACCACAAGCGGACCATTAAGTTACGACCAGCATTCATTTGCGAAACTCTCTTTTTGAGCTATTTTGAAAAAATAGCTCATATGTCAGTGGTGTAAGCATATGTATCTTTGTGGCTCTGTGGCTTTGTGGCTTTGTGGCTTTGTATGTTGGGATGTTTGTTGCAAGAGCCAATAAGGTTGAAGGTACTATGAGTTGATGCTTAGGAACCAATGAGATCTTGGCATCTATTTAAACATGGCATTGGTAAAGGTCGAACAAGGGCACTTTGAGACCGCCATCTTGATCCTTCGCAATTTTTTCGTCTTTTATTACGGGTACAGGTGTTTGGAAGCATTACATAAAATATCTTCATGATTCAAACGCTGTGAACAGTGATGCAGCTGTTTGAGGGTTCATATTTAAGTGTGTTGCTGCTTCGAGGCATTTCTGACCTAATTCGGCTATCGGTACAACGCACGTCAGTATGACAACTGGGTAGAGTATAAAAGATCGTATATTTTCAAATCTCTTCCAATGAAGCAATAATTGATATTTAGATATAGACTTTAATTCGAAAGTATGCGCCCTGTAAAATGTGGTTTTAGAAGTTTAAAAGGCAGCTTATTTTTTTGAAAGCTGTATCGAGTATTGTTAATCCCGTAAACAAGCTTTAAAAATATTATTCTCTCGCTTACAAAGTTCAACCGACCTTTTTCGTTCTATTTAGTAAAGATGCGTAACTTAAGTAGAAACAGTAGCGTTAGGGAATAAAATTGGAAGAAGCTAGTTGACACAATAATTAGATACTGTTATATTGAGTGGAGTAACATGATATAAGTAGAAATATATTTCGGCAGTTTGGTAATATTCTTGGAAGTTAATAAATGTTAGGCTTTCAACCTTGACGTTGCATGAAACATAATTTAATTGCACATGTTGTAATAAAGCCGAGGTAATTTCTTAAAATCGTTTGAGAAAATTTTGTAGTAAAACAATCTGCCTCTTTTTTACGTACAAATTGTCAAAGGGCCAAAGACCAACATCTTCACATGCAAATTGTGTGCATGAGTTATTTTTATAATTCTGTTTACTAGATTACTGTGTGATAATTCGAATTCCCTCACGTACGAACGACGAAAGGGGGCAAAGTCCAACACGTTCACGTGCCAGCTGTGTGACTGTACATCTCATGCAGATTGGCTTTTCACAATAATAATAGTAACTCGGACGTATGAAGACCTGTTTCGTTTAGTAACCAATGTCTTAAAAAGGCTCTTGTCTTTTAAGAAGCAATGGCTTTTTAAAACATGACGAAATAAGTTGTCGGAGTTAAAGACTGTTTCACAACTGTCAATTAATGTTAGGTTATCAACCTTGACGTTGCATGAAACATAATTTAATTGCAGATGTTATAATGAAACCGAGGTGATTTCTTAAAATCGTTTGAGAAAATTTTGTAGTCAGACAATTTGCCTTTTTTTTACATACGAATTGTAAAAGGGCGAAAGACCAACATCTTCTCGTGCAAATTGTGTGCGTGAGTTATTTTTATAATTCTGTTTACTATTTTGCTGTGTGATAACTCGAATTCCCTCACGTACGAACGACGAAAGGGGGCAAAGTCCAACACTTTCACGTGCCAGCTGTGTGACTGTACATCTCATGCAGATTGGCTTTTCACAATGATAAATAGTAACTTGGACGTATAAAGACCTGTTTCCTTTTGTAACCAAATCCTTAAAAAAAGGCTCTTGTCTTCTGAGAAGCAATAGCTTTTACAACATGAAGAAATAAGTTGTCGGAGTTAAAGACTGTTTCACTGAGTAGAATCGCACGTGAAAACCTCGTGAATTATGATGATGCAACCATCTACCACAATGATAAAAATCCTGGTATTTCGTAACTATTCAGTATTCGATGAGTCACATTTTGGCTTAAGAAACTCCGAGGAAACCTTAGAGTTTTCCTTCTAATCAACGTTTGGTGAGTAGAAATTTATTTCACTTTGACGATTTGTTTAACTTGCACCAGATGTAACAGGGAAAGACAGAAGAAAGTGAATATATAGCTTGAGGATCGATTCAGCTGAGCGTTTCGCGTTTTCATTTATGTACCGCAATACGCAATTTCGCACAAAAACCCAATCTACATTTAGGATGAAAAAGGTAGATTCATCACTATTGGTAAGGTTACACCGAAGCATTAAAGTTACACTGAAGCATTCAAAATAGCTCATGCAAGTTTAACGTGCCTATGTTTAAAAACTGTGGTCGTCATAAACGACCGCACTCGCAAGAAACTCGACAGCTTCTTTTGTGATCCACCAGCATCAACCTACCAGTCCGTCAACATTAGAATAAAGCATAACCGTAACATTTTTTTTATCAAATTTAGGGTCACTCTTTATAACATGAAATTTAATGGTCCGTAACTTTAATTAGATTTGGCCATTCTCTGTTTTTTTTTTTTTGTTTACCGTCGAATGCGTTTCCTGATATTGGGTCGGTCGGTCGGATACACACTATTCTGTAAAAAATGTTTCTGTTTTTCTCTATGCTGTTACTAAGCTCATTTTTCAGATTAAAAGAATTATTTCAAGTAAAAAATGGTTCAACTACAGGGTATTTCAAAAGTTCGTTCCGATTTTTTATTCGCTTAAATTTCACTAATTATTTAAAAAAACCTTTTCAAAAACTTGACATGTTATTCATTATTCATTTAACATTGAATAACTAAAATGTCAGTAACCAGAATGTCTTCCTGTATGTTTTCTGACATTTTCTAAGCAGTGAAGTACGAGCTCCTCCACATTCTTCCAGGCGAAGCGTAGTCACTGTCTTAACTTGTCCAGTGTTTTAGGGGCTGGATCTTTGTATGTTGTCTCGTCTACGATAATCCAGATGTCTCTAGGAGGTTCACATGACATGAGATTGCCGGCCGGTCCTCCTTTGGTATAAAGTTGGCAAATCCTTCTGACACCATGCTTGCATGAAGTGTGCACCGCCTTTTTCTCTTCAAGGCTTTCCACCTTTTTTTGCTAAAATACATATATATGTTTTTCATAACTTCCCATAATTCTCTCTGTATGTCAGTTGAAATCAGCGCGCGTATTAGACTGAACTCGGCTCTCATAGTGGGTTGTCTTAGAGTTTTTTTGGCTGCCTTGAGCAAAGTTTTCCAGAAGGCATCATTAAGCCTTTTGAAGGAACAATTCTCACGACTGAAACAAGTTAGGAACATACCAGAGTCCGCTAAAAAACTGATTTATTTACCAGCTAGCATAACAGAAGACAACCAAGATGGCGGACTGACTTTTACACAGAAAATCTGCCAACACGTGCCCGGATGGCACTTCGTGTACACTAACCTAAGGCATACTCGTTACATCTCCTTTCCTTAGTTTAACAGCAACACAACAAACAAAATGTCTAACAAGAAATACTCTTGATCTATCAAGCAAGGATCTTTGTAAAAAAAAAGACAAAACAAAAAAACAGAAAAAAAACAAAAGAATCTGTTCAAAGTAAAGGATCCTTCTAAAGCAAAGTCTTAGTGTCCACATTCGTAATCTTTTAACCAAGCTGGAGGCCGACGCTCACGCACTGGACGACTTGTTGTACATGGTTCGGGAACTTCCGCTGATACAGGCATTGTCGGCAGTGACACATCAGCTGAGCTCGATTTATCAGGTTCAGAAGGCTCTGTAAGGTCTTGGATTGTTATTGTGGGCTCTACTTCCTCAGGGGTTGCTCTGAGCCATTTGCGGTTGCGGCGGTAATGCTTTCCATTCACATCCACCCAAAAGGAACGAGGGCCCTCTTCTCCAATGACACTTCCAAGCGACCATTCTTTTTCACCAGGTAAACGCATTCGTACAGCATCGCCTTCATGCAATGTAAGCAGTTCATGGGAGTGCCGGTCGTAATAGAACTTCTGTTTCTGCTTCCTAGACTTGATCTTTTCTGGCACATCAGAGATCAACTGTGGGACTAGCAATGACTTGGTAACTGGGAGACGGGTGCGTGTTCGTCGACCATAAAGTAGCTGAGCGGGAGACGCATTCATGCCTTCAGATGGAGTGTTGCGCCATTCAAGTAACGCCAGCAAGGGGTCTCGTTTGTCAGTACGGGCTTTTATCAGCAGAGATTTGCAGGTCTTGACAGCATTTTCTGCACGGCCATAACTTTGTGGGTGATAAGGACTCGAAGTGACATGATGAAAGTCCCATTCTGTACTGAAAGCCTTGAAATCTTCACTGTTAAATGGGGGTCCATTGTCACTAATTAAGGTCATTGGGATTCCATGCCTGGAAAACCATGATTTCAAAACAGTAATCACACGAGTACTTGTAGTACTGTTCATATCCTGTACCTCAAAATATCCAGAATAATAGTCTACAGCTACTAAAAAAGACTGCCTTTCAAGCACAAACAAATCCACCCCTACCATTTCCCATGGTACGTCAGGGACATCATAGGGCTTTAGAGGCTCTCTACATTGTTCGGGCCGGTAACTGTTGCAAATTCCGCACTTTGATAAGTAATCTTTGAGCTGGGCTGTGATTCCAGGCCAATAGACAATATCGCGGGCCCGTCGCAATGTTCCCTCGATCCCAACATGCGATTCATGCAGGCTCTTAACAATGTTAGAGCGTTCCTTTGCAGGTATTACTAGACGATGACCCCTGTACACCAATCCGTCATCAGTGGTCAGTTCATCCCTGCAGTTCCAGTATAATTCAATTACTTGTTTATACCGCCTGTCAAATTCACGGGCTTGAGCCAAGGTCTCTGGCCAACCGTCCCCAATAACGTTGGTTAGGATCTGCAATTCTTCATCCTCGGCTGTCATCTCACGTAATCCCTTTAAACGAACAGGGGAGACACTCACTTCTTCACCGTGTCTTATCTGCTCTAACTCAAGGGCAAATACTCGCTCCTTTATCGTACGGATGTCGTTCTGTGGGGTCGGTTTCTCTGGCTCATTCTCCAAGTATGCGCGACTCAGCGTGTCGGCTAAGAACATGGTGGTTCCTCTTTTATATTCTACTTGTATGTCGTAGTTCTGTAAACGGAGTCGCATACGCTGAAGGCGTTTTGGTGAGTTCAGGATGGGCTTCTTGAATATTGTTTCCAATGGTCGGTGGTCTGACTCCACAACTACAGCACTTCTTCCAAAGATATACTGGTCAAATTTTTCGCAAGCAAAAACTATCGCAAGCAACTCTTTTTCAATTTGCGCATAGTTTTGTTCAGTTTGGGACATCACACGGGAGCTGAAAGCTACAGGGCGCCCTTCCTGTAGAAGGGCCGCGCCGAGTCCACTTTTAGATGCATCACACTGAATGACCACCGGTTTTGTCACATCATAATAAGCTAGAACAGGGGCAGATATAATCATCTCTTTAACACGGGCCACAGCTTCAGCATGGGCAGGAAACCAACACCACTGAATATCCTTCTCTGTGAGCTTTCTCAATACTTCGGTTTCTTCTGATAATCTTGGGAGGAATTTGGCCAAATAATTCACCATGCCTAGGAATCTACGCAGTGACTGTGCATCAATAGGGTCTGGCATTTCAACAATCGCCTTAACTTTGCATGGGTCTGGCTTGAGCCCCTGTGGAGTCAGAATGTAGCCGATGAAGGGAACCTCGTGTTGCTTCAGTCTCGCTTTATTCTTGTTTAGCTTGAGGGTTCGCTCGCAACAGCGGTCCAAGAAGGCACGAACGTTTCGATCATGATCAGCTTGCCACTCGGTGGGTGTGTCGCCGTAGCCAACTATCACAAAGTCATCTGCAATGACCTCGACCCCTTTCAGCCCCTCTATGTGTTCTCGCATTTTGCGCTGCCAGACTTCAGGTGCACTCTTAATTCCAAAAGGCATTCTTTTCCACCTATAGCGCCCGAAGGGAGTATTGAAAGTTGTGAGCAAACTGGAGTCCTCGTCTAATTCCACCTGCCAAAACCCATTACTGGCATCAAATACACTAAACACTTTTGCCCCATTGAGTCTGGTTGCAATTTCTTCTATTGTGGGCATTGGGAATGGGAAATGTTCACGCTTTATGGCCACATTCAAGTCCCTAGGATCTAAACAGATACGTATCTTAGACTCTCCATCGGCTTCAGTAGAAGGCTTGCTCACCACCAGCATGCTGGATACCCAATCAGTCGGTTGGTTCACCTTTTCAATAATACCATCAGTCGTCATTTCCTCAAGTTTTCTCTGGACGCGCTCAATAATGGCAACGGGTAAACGCCTCGGGGGGTGAACCACAGGCTTGATGGTCTCGTCTACTGTTATCTTGTACTGTCCAGCCAGCTTTCCAAGCCCTTCAAACACATCAGCATACTCGTCCAACAACGGATCGCTGTCTATCTTTACCACTCCGAGATGATCGCTATCTAAGATTTGTATTAGATTCATATCTAACATCATTTGCTTTGAGAGGATGGGCTCATACCCACCACCCTTTACCACATTAACTTCAATTTGGTGTTTCCGACCTTTTCGAGATGCAAACAGGGTGGCCTTGCCCTCTATCGGATGTTCTTCTCCATTAGCTAGAATCAAAGCTGACTTGCCTCAGGCATACAGAAAATTTAAATGCTGGTCACCCGATACTTGCTTGTAGACATCAACAGGTAACAGATTACATTCAGCTCCACTATCCATTACAAAGGGAATTTCATATCCAGTGGCAGACTTGTCATCTTTAAATACAGTGAGAGTCACCATCTCACGGCCTCCACCACTAACACCAGCAACACTTAAATAAAAACGCTCTTGCACAGCTGACACCTTGCTTTTAGCTGGACACTTCGCTACAAAGTGATTTTTCTTCTTACAATAAGCACAAATCTTTCCAAATGCATGGCAGTTGCGTCTCTCATGACCCCGACCACAAAATCTGCAATCTTTGATCCTACCTTCGGTGACAACAGGAACACCTTCCGACTGACCTTTTTCTTGTTCTTTCACTGCAAATACTCCAGACTCCGATGACATAAATTTCATTTGCGCGGCAGTGCTCTCAGCAGCACGAGCTATATCTACTGCTTTCTCAAGCGTCAACTTCTCTTTCAGCAAATTTTCACGTACCTTGGCATTTCTGGCACCTGTCACCAATCGATCCCGGAGAAGTTGATCAGGTGTGATTGACTCAAAGTCACAGTTACCCGCGATTTGACGAAGCTCTGTCAGGTACTGGTCAATAGTTTCTGACTCACGCTGATCCGGGTAAAGAAAAGAAAGCGTTCATAAATAGTGTTCTCCCTGGGTATGCAGTACTCTTCGAATTTTCTTAAGACCGGCTCGATTTTTGTAGCGTCATCTGGTGACGAAAAGGTAAACGTGCGAAACACTTTGTTTGCTTCTTTCCCGATTACCGCCAATAGAGTTGCGACTTGACGAGCTTCCTCCTCTTTGTCGAGTTTTGTAGCCAAAGTATAGTTCTTCCACGCAGCAACCCATGTGCGCCAATTAGAGGCTAAAGAGCCATCGTTGAGCTCAAGTATGTCCGGAGGAGGTATCTGAAAATTAGCCATGGTTACTGAACTGGAAGGTGAACCGCCCGAAGTGGAGATATTCGGAGTTGCCGAAGATTGCTGACCTTCGCTAGTTTCGTCGCTCATAAATGCTTGTGGATGCCTTGCACTTCTGACACCATGAAACAAGTTAGGAACATACCAGAGTCCGCTAAAAAACTGATTTATTTACCAGCTAGCATAACAGAAGACAACAAAGATGGCGGACTGACTTTTACACAGAAAATCTGCCAACACGTGCCCGGATGGCACTTCGTGTACACTAACCTAAGGCATACTCGTTACAACGACTACCCGACTCGAATAGCCTTTGCTAATTGCGGGCACAAGCTTTGTAACGTATTCTTAATTGGAAATAAACTTGTTATTGTTGTTGTTGCATGTCTAAATCAGTCTGTACAGTACAAAACTGTATTTAGTAAATGCTTGTTTTAAATTCAAACGGAAACATACAACATAATTCCTCGCCATTTCGAGGAACAATTATTCATCATTAACATTCTAACGAGATGTTTTTATACTTGACAAAAAAACAAGACGAAACACCTCTTTTTGAAATTTTAACCTTTATAAAAACACAACCTAGCTTTGAGAAAACGGGGATCGAACCTACAGCAACCTGATTGGTTTTTTGCAAGGAGCCAATCAAACCGCACCATTTTCGATCCTCCACACGAACCAGGGTGGATATATAAACTCCTACTCGATCAAGTAATACTGAATGGCTCAGAGTTCACCTCAACCATCCCACCACTGACGAGAATCGTAAGATCCCAAACCGTCGGTCTTGCTTGTAAATTTATATTTACTGCATATATTATGTAGTGACACAAAGAAGCCAGTCAATTGATTGGTAAAAAGCCTAAATGCTATCCCTAATGGTATTAAATAATATTGATCTATTAAATACTCTCCTCTGATATAAAAACTACAAGTCACATTTACAAAGCGATTGAGATTTAAACGGATACGACAGGACACAGCATCATAACGTATTTAAATCATACTTCTACCAAAGACATGATAAATACCCAACACTAGTGTCAGGTCTGGATATATTTAGAGAATGCATGCGCATTAGAAATTTATGCAATAATGCAAAGAATATAAGTGAGCCTCCGGACACATGACCTTAAAAGTAAGCAGATGTAAAAACTTTGCTCTGTTTTACACAATTTCAAGTCTTATAAATAATTATAACTATCAATAACGTTACCAAGCAAAGGGAGAAGTAGCTACAGGATAACATGTCATGCAAATTCTACTTTTGTATTGAAATAATATTTGATCAATTAACCGGCACTGCATTTAACCCTTAAATCTTGCTGACCAAAATTGGCTAATTAATTGTTTAAAGAAACAAAGTAACTAACGTAAAGAGTGAAGTTAAACAAAAGACCTCTGCTTTAGTTGTACGGCTAGTAAGACGAAGATAAAAGAAATATTTTTTGTTACGGGTTGGGGGGGGAGGATCAAGTTCCTGGCAGTGAGTACAAAACGCATTTGAGTTAGTTTTTTCCCCTGATCCTCAGAAACCAACATGCCTAAACTCCAATTCGATTAGGAACGTGTTTCTAATTAGTTGGAATCACCACAGGCCCACAGGTTTATCTGTGTATCGGAATTGTACATGTCAAAGTGCAAGAGCCACCCTCTCTAAATAACGTCATAAAACAGACAAACAAATAAACTTTGTTCTGATAACGTGTTTGCTTCTTGGTAATTCAATAATTCTATAAATGTAATAATTCATTAATGCAAAGTACGACATGATATCGGATCGACTAAGCTATTTTACCTTATTCACATGGCAACAACGCAGCGTTATTCCGAATACATGCATACATACATTCCGAACGCATGCCAAATATGTATTTTGGCAGTCCACTTAGTACTAACGTTTTCAGGGTTCCTAAAGTCTTTCCCGTAGTTCGCTATATAGCAGTAGCGCCTTTATCTATTATCGTAATCTTATGAACTTCTTATTTTAAGCACATTCTATCTGACTTACTCGTCAAACAAGCTGCTAAAAGTAGACACGAAGCCGGTGGCCTGAACTGCATTTCAACCTCCTTTATCCGTCAGCTAGAGAACATCAATTGTATGTACTGCAGTAGTGTTACAAACAACTTCTGAGAAATCTGATGTTTATCCAACAAGAGCTTTTCATTTTGCTTTAACAAAGGCTACTTTACCATCGTAGACATGAGTCAACGAACAGCTCCGCCATGTTTTTTTCTGTAATCACTGGGCTTTGAAAAACGTAAACTATTTTGAATTGCAAAATAGGAAAAAATTGAATGCCCGCATGACGCCTGTTGAGCAAGTGATAGAAAAATGTTGTCCGCAGATATCAACTTTGTGCGAGGCGAATTCAGTTTGTTGTTTTTAAAATTGAAGTAACTGTAGCGAGAAAGTTATTTAAGTAAAACTAAAACGAAAAAAAAAAAAAAAAACAAGAGAAAACCCGACCGATCTTTTTTGATGCATAGAAATAAACAACAGACAAAAACAAAAGATTAAATAGGTAAAGAAACTTTCATTTTCCTGTCATCCTTTATCTAGCGAAAGAGAAAACCAGGCAGTATTTTGTAACTTGAGGTTTTCTTTTATAATTCAGTGATTTTTTTCGAGTGGACATTATCAATCACGTGAAAAAACAACAACAGTAGAAAAACAATCACTTAATCCCCATTCACGATTCACAGAACATGCAGCTGCGATTATACCACATATCGCAATGCTATTTCTAATAACGAGCTTCAAACACAGACTACCAGAAGTTACTGCAAATTCAATACTCCGGCTACTGCTAACAATATCTAAGGCTAAAAGCGATCAAACTTCCAGGGTGTAAATTATGCATCTCTTTGCAAGAACACAGGTTCATTGGCCTCTTTTCGCTAGCGTCAACTAATTTCCATTTGCGCCCAACGGAGAATATTTGCATAATATTGCAGAGAGTTGTTTTGGTCAATATCAACAACATTGTGCTCGTAACTTATTAATGTCATCTCGCTCAGTGCTGGTTCGGTTTCATCCGCTCCTATACAGGCCAACTGCTTTAAAACTTCAAACAGGCTTGGGAACTGCTTTCAACGAGCGCTTAAATGGAGAGAACACTTCTTATGTTTTTGGCAGGTGAGTTCGCAATTACATAAAATTAACCCAAAATACTAATCACAGCATTAAGAAAAATACTCGTGAGTCGGTTTCTTTTTTAAGCAACTTGGATTACTGTTTCAGCTTATTTTAGCTAAAAAGGTTTTACATTTAATTTCACACGGGGAGGAACCGCGTAGAAAGGCTGCGATACTTCGTCTTTAGCTGACGAAACTATTTGTAAAGTTGAACACACCTACATATAACACAAAGATCTCACACGATTAGGTTATGTAATTTTTGTGCTCCGAAGTAAGCGATTTAAAGTTTTCAGGTAAATTTGATCAATTTCCTTCGATTTCAAGCAAACAGCCGAAAACTTGGATGCCTAAATTTCTCTTAAACTAATACCGTAAAATTCCTAAATATGAGCCCTCCAAACCGGTAACGCAAAAACCCCTCCGTTAAATAGCCCCTCCCTGGGGGCTTGTACTTGGAAAATTGCCCTCAAATAGAAAGTAAAACGAAGCAAAACTGTAAGACTAGCCCAATCGATTTTGAAACGCAAATTTCCCTCAGTAGATAAGCCCCTCCGAATATAAGCCCCTCAAAAAGGGCTTTTGAAATATGTAGGCCTCGGAGCTTATTTTTGGAATTTTACGGTATACTGGGCATGCAAAATCCAATACTAGCGCCTTGCCATCACTACCACAGGCGGACCAGTCTTAAACCTCCGATCGACCAGCATTCATTTGCGCAACTCTCTTTTTAAAAACTGTGGTCGTCATAAACTATCGCACCCGCAAGAAACTCGACGAGTTTCTTTTGTGATCCACCAGCATCCACCTACCAGTCAGTCGACATTAAAATAAAGTATAACTTTTGGGTGGGGTAACCCGCCGGTCCATATATTCTCTCATTTTAATTTGATCACGTCTACATGATCGGTGGGGTGACCCGCCAAGGTGGGTAGCCCGGTCTGCCAGAAGGGGAACCCTCTCAGCCGGGGTCAAAAATTGCCATGGAAACGTTTCAAGGTGGGGTAACCCGCCTAGCCGGGGTCGGATTCGTGATACATCAAATTCGCGCAAAATTCACTTTGGTGGTGGCTTTGCATCATTATTAAAGGTAACAACAGAATGCCACAGCACTGAAGGTTGCAGCAAGAGCAGCAAATGAGTTTAGAAGAGCATTAAATGCCAAAACACATGGTTTTCCAGCATTTTTCTTGTTTACGAGTTCAGCGACTATTCAATAATCTTGAGAAAGATGGATGGATGGCGGGGTTGTAAGATTGCATGTAAAGGAGGGTTATTTTTTTGCCCCACCTAAGCGAGTTACCCGTCACGTTCCTAGTGTCCCCGACCTCCATGTAATCAGGTTAGGGTCACTGTACATAACTTGGAATTTAATGGTTCGTTAGCTTTAATGAGATTAGCATTAAAAAAAACAAACAAAAAGACACAAAAACAAAAAAAGACTTGCAAGAGGTGACAGGCCTTAACACAATTTATTCAGGTCGCGCGTATTCCTTTTGAATTCGTCGCCCGTTTATAAGATATGTCTACTCAAAATTATAATAATTTCCGTGGCTGCTGTTATCTTTGGCGTCTACTTTTAAAAATCTCCGTACAGTTTAGGTTTAAAAACTCCGTACAGTTTAGGTTTACGAAAGAAGACATTATTTGTTTTCCAGAAAAAATTCAATAGTTTAATGAAGGGTTTGACAAAGTCCCAGAATCTATTATTTCAACATTTTTATACAAAAACAACCCTAAAAACATCTATCAATTAGTTCATGCGTCAGCGTGCGTATGTCGAGATATTGAGCACGCGGGAAGTTTGGAGAGCACGAAAGAGGCGACTCGTAAAGAGCAACTCTAGCCTTGAGTGCTCCCCAAACTTCCCAAGTGCTCAGTATCTCAACATACGCACGCTGACGCATGAACTAATTGTTAATTATAACATAGCTAGAATCCATTTTGAGGTGCCGGAAAGCTATTAATTCACCGAAAAATTATTTTTGAAAGAAATAACTTTGCAAAGAATGATTTGCACACGCCATAGCCCGCACAGCTCGCGCAAATGACAGCAACAACACTTACCTTGGTCTTGTCCCCACTATCGGTTAACTAAAACACATGGTTAACGCTTCATCGTAAACTGTTGAGTTATGGATGCACTTGGGAGACGTCTTGGGAGGATTACAAAGCTCACAAGAACTCGACGTAGCCTTTATTAACGTCATCAGCATGCTATATGGGAATATGCAGGGGCACCCAACGACAATTTTCGGAAAATACCTGTTCGGAAGACGATTTGAGATCGAGAATTTTCGGAACATTTGTTGTAAAATTTCTTGCTTGCCAGCCTCTCCTAGGATTTTGGAACATGTAAAATATGGTATTATTGCCCATTTTTAACGGATTTTTACCCTTAAAAGGTCACCTAGAATTTTCGGGAGCCTTTTTTCTAACTGAAATTTTCGAAAAGATAAGTTTTGATCCCTATAATTTTCGGATCACTAGACTTTCAGCTAGGAAATCCGAACAGATGAAAAATTTTTAGAGGATAAAAATATGCTTATATCTACCGTTTAAATAGTAAATTACGTTTAACAATGCTATGTTTAAGTGGTTTTTAAGTATATTCTCGTTGGGTGCCCCTGAATATGAAGCACGCTCGCGCTATTGGATTTGATTAGGCGAATATTCTAGCCATGTTATAATAAAGGTTAAAGCAAGGTTTCACGCAGTTTATGTACAGTCTGTCTTCCGTTACAGATATTCACGCTATTTTTGCCATACAGCTGGTACAGTGCCTTGCTGTGCCAGTGAAACCGTTTAAAATTTCCCATGTCTAAATTTTGCACAGTACACAACTGCATAGTAAACGCAAGTCTTATTATAAATTCAAACGAAAATATATAACATAATTACTCGCAATTTTCGAGGAACAATTATACATCATAAACATTTAACGAGATGCTTTTATACTCAACAAAAAGCAAGGCAAGTCACCTACTTTTGAAATTTTAACCTTTATAAAAACACAGCCTAGCTTTGAGACAAAGGGGATCGAACCTACGGCAACCTGATTGGTTTTTTGCAAGGAGCCAATCAAACCGCACCATTTTTGATCCTTTAAACGAACCAGTGTGCAGTGGATATATAAAACCTCCTACCAAATCAGACAACACGGAATGGTTCAGAAGAGTTCACCTCAATCATCCCAGCACTTAGCAACTGATGATTTACCGTATACATTACATGTATGTAACGGCACAAAGAAGCAAGTCAACTGATTGGTAAAAAGCTTAAAGGCTTAATGGTATTAAATATATCGAGCTTTTAAATACCGTAAAATTCCGAAAATAAGCCCCTCGATTTATATTAAGCCCCTCCAAATATAAGCCTCCCAAAATCGTAACGCAAAAAACCCTCCGTTAAATCGCCCCTCCGAATATAAGCCGCCCGGGAGGCTTGTACTTGGAATTTGCCCTCGAATACAAAGTAAAACAAAGCAAAAATGGTAAATTCCCTTCCCACTACAAGCTAGCCCAATCGATTTTGAAAAGCAAATTTCCCTCTGTACATAAACCCCTCCAAAGGTAAGCCCCTCAAAAAGGGCCTTTGAAAAATATAATCCCCGGGAATTTTACGGTACTTTCTTCTTCTCTCTTCACATTTACAAAGCGATTGAGATTTAAACCGACATGAAAGGACACCAACAGCATAATAATTTTATTTAAATCATGCTTATACCAAAGACATGTTAAAAACCCACAACCAGTGTCAGGTCTGAGTATATTTAGAAAATGCATGCTGTGTACAGCTGAACATTGTACTCTGAGATCGGGTAAAACGTAAACTGTACGGAGATTTTTAAAAGTAGATTCCAAAGAGAACAGCAGCTACGGAAAATTAAATTGTCTGATGCACATTAAGGTGTGTTTAATTTGAAATGCTCAGTTTGAATCGACGTGTTTAGATTTCGACGTTTCGTGATGTGCATGCTATAAAAGCGTGAAGAATTAACTATTATCTCCGAGAGTTCTTTAGCCTAATACCTTATTTCGCGCGAATTTTGCGATTTTTTTAAATCACGAAATTAAAGTGAAGTGAACAATACGTTTCGCGGACATGACGTGACCCGAAAATTAATTGACCGTTGTGTCATCAATGTAGAAAATGTGTTTATTACCGATTGGAACGTTTACAAAATCAAATATTCAGCTAATCTGAGGCAATGTCTTCGTCCTCCTCATCACTACTGCATGCTTTCTTTCTCCAGCACCTCTTTTGACCAGTCCTCAAATTGTCCACTCATTCACTGCCTCTTTGCAAGGAGTAACTAATAGTCGTGGGTCGTGGGTCGTTGGTACAAAGTCGTGGGTCGTGGGTACCAGATCGTGGGTCGTGGGTGTAAAGTCAGTTGTCCCCTTAGCCCGCGAGGGTTTGACGGACAATCCTTTCTAGCAAATTATATTAAATAAAAGAAAGTAAAGATTGATCATCGGAAAATTTAGTGCGATGATCACTCTTTACTTTCATCTACAACCGCAGTTAAAATATGAATTATTTCATATACTTCACATTATATTAAATAAATAAAAAGTTGCGATAAAAGAGAACAATACAACGCGCCTCCAGTTCTACACCAAAAGTCCCATCCTGAAACGAGTAACAACGTTACGATATTAACAACAATGAAATTTATAACCCGAAAGTACGTCTACTTCGAAAATTAACGCTCCACTATAGCTACACTTTTAAGAATCGAATTGAATCCAGTGATGTAACGTTTGAAGAAGTACTTTCGATCTCCTTAAAAAGCGATTTTAAAGAGTGTTTAACGTAACATGTAACAGGAACGAGAAAAATGATCTTTTTTGTGATTTTTAGTGAAGCCTGTACCAATCATAATAACGGATCAATTTAATAAAAAACGTGTGAAAATCTTAACTCTAGTACCGTGTATACGAAACTGTCTCAACTAAACAACGACAAGAATAATTAGCAATTCTGTCTCGAAATCCTTCTTTAAATTATGCATGATTCATAAAATGAATTTTACACTGAGAGAGTCAGATGATAGAAATTAGGCACATCGCGATTTAAGGCACCCATAACTGACTTTCGCCCTATAGTTCTTCTTCTTAGTTCCGGCTAGTATTATCTCAGGCCAGCGCGATTGCAGTTGGATTTTACTAATACGATTTATCTTCAGTGTGCTTATTAATTAATTATCATTTGACTCTTGCGGCGACGTGCACGGTTTTCAAAGTACTTGGCTTCTAGCCTGGACCTTTCACTGAGTTACAGGCATCCCAAGTTTGAGAGTGATAGTCGTTTGGACGGAAACTGAATTTATTTTAGCCATCTTCATTTAGAGGCCGGTACAACTCACGCCTTTCGCTATTGGCAGGAAAGGGACCGCAGCTAAATCGTTTGTAAAAATGAATTGCAGACGTTTTACTGAAATCAAACTCACTCTATTGCGCTGTTTCTCAATACTGCCCGCAAGCCAATTCGCGCTTTGCGAATATTCCTGGCAAGCTTGACGGGTGACCTTTCATCCGAACTTGCCGAGGAGGACTGGTGACGAGACTTGGTCTTTCGGGATGAAGGACTCTAACTTGAAATCTTGAGGGTGCCCGAAATAATGAAATTTTACTGTAACTTAAGAGCCAATTTCGTTTTCAGTATTCGCAGTGTTGGTTGTACAGAGCAGAGGTCAATTTGAGTCTATTGGGAAATGCAACCTTACATTCTTTGCTGGTGGAGGACAGAAATGTCAAAGAGACATGATCATGGAACTGAATAACAACAACATGACCAATTGCAGGTTTGTCTTTAATTAAACAAATGAATAAATAAACAAAAAATTCTTAATTATTGACTTCGTTTATAGGGATTTTTAAGGATCAGTGAAACCAAATAATTCAAACATTGTTAAAATGGAATATAACAATGTTAAGAACCCCGAACTGGTAGAACTGATGCCCAACCATTAATTGGCTATTTTACAAGCGTGGCCGAGGATTTAGACTGGAGACTACCGAAAACAAATCCAGCTTGCGATCAGGGCGAAACTTGAACTCGGTTAATCCGGACTGATTGTAAGATCATGTCCAGCAGGGTATGGTTTTCAGGGTCCTGAGTCTTAACAGGTATACAGTTTCACTACTGGCGTCTTGAACAGGGCGTATTTTTTAACCTTGAACCTTTAAAAGAGTGTGAAGGGTAAAGAAGAGCGGTCTATATGTGCGCTACCAACAATTTATTTTCACAAAAACATCTCATTAGTTTGAAAAATTACTTGATTTTGTCTTTTTCTCTTTAGATTTTGGATGCAAAATGAGATTTGAGGTCATAAAAAAGTCTTTTGTTTTAAAAGGGTAGCAAAACGAGCATTTTCTTTCTTAAATAGGGTCAGGTTCTCGCCTCTATCCAAAGTTCCCTCAAGTGCTCCTCCGGGCCCTAAATACTGACGCAACATCCGATTCACCTTTGTAGCAGCGAATATAGAAATGAAACTACCTGCCTGCGAAGCGGAAACGAGCGCGAATGTAAACAAACATTGAAAAAAGGTGCCAACGGTAATGACGTCATTGCTAATGTCATCTCCGCCAATCAGCTTTTCGCATCAACTTTTTCGATGCAGATATTCAAATTCCAGAGACTTAGTTACAAGCTCTCCTTCCTTTTCCCGCCCTGCCGTCAGAGCGTCCTGGAGAGCTTGCTCGCAGGCTAGAGTAATCACGTAAACATGTGTGTGAAAGACGAGGCACTTTTGAACAGGGCCAGGGTTTGAAGGTCCTGGTGGCACACCCCCGGGCACACCTCTACCAAAACTTCCTCCAAGTGTTGCCGGGCCTTAAATACTGACGCAATATCCGATTCACCTTTGTAGCAGCGAATATGGAAATGAAACTGCCTGTCTGAATAATCACGTAAACATGTGTGTGAAAGACGATCCGCTGTTGAGCGCTCTTGGAGGCGAGATATCAAAGCTGCTTCTGTTGTTGGTGTACCACTGCGGAAATGTAAATTTAAATAATGTTAGAGGTGTCAATCAACTCATCCTGAACACCGTCCAATGTAACCGTGATAGCCTGAATAACATTGTTAACTGCTGGGATGACTTCCGCTCAGCATTTGAAGCAAACAAGAGTGATACATCACTTTGCAGGTAAAGTGACTACCATTAACTACATGGAGTGTTTCTTGGTTTGCTTGGGTGTGGTGGGCTTGGTGGTTTCCTTCCAGTATTTTGTATTGCGTCATTTGGTGACCCTTTAAAAAACTACCACCTTTGTACAAGGTTTGTGAACCCAAAATCAATTATTACACAATGCAGTACCCCTCCTATAGAGGACCATTTGATGAACGCATTTTATCGCAAAAAGGCGTTCGAATCAGAGAGAGCTTGTATAAGAAACAAAACAATGAGTGTAGGGTTTAGCACCAAATTGCTTTAATGTAGGGCTGTGCACTATTATAAAAAAACGGTTAGCTTTCAAGTAATGTACAGATCCTTAAAAATACGCGGTGTCAGCAGTTAGCCCTGGATGTTGTGGCATATGGGTCGACATAAATAAAATGATGAGCGCTCAAGCTGTACATTCCCTTATTTTTTCAATTTTATTATTACTTGTATTTAACTAAAGCATTAACTGTAGCTTGGTAGATCAGGGGCTAACTCTGTTCCGTCTTTTTCTTTTCTAGGAAATACGCAGACGCTAAAAAGAACTGTGTAAATATTGCTCGACAAGCCTGCAAAGGCATCTGCATGTATATTCCTAAAGATGAGTATAATCCTTTCTGCGGTAATCACATGGATCCCTCTGGAACGTCAGACTTGTTTGGTAAGAGAATAAGGCCTAGGCCAAACGTCGAACATTTCGTAAGACGAACCAAACTGTGATTTGGCTCGACGTAAAGTAAGGAATTTTGATAAATTTTCTCTCGATCGAGGCTAAATATATATTATTATGCACATTTTTAACTTATTAGTTTAGTTCGTCGCATGTGAAAATCGATGTTTGTCTGAAGCAGACGAATAGAACTTGTTGGACGATCGAAACTTATTCAGACGCTAACTGCGCAGACGTCGAACTTTTCATGAACTTAACTCAACAAGTTTAGTTCGTCTCATGAAAATTTCGACGCTTGGCTCAGGCCTAACACGCAAACTGATCCAAGGGCTTGTGACAGAACAAGAGAATGCGGCAGGCCCATGTTCGATTGCCGGCCGAACTAAAAACAACTGCCGAGGAGGCAATATAATTAATACTTCCTTTAAACAAACATTCTAAGACATTCTTATGCTATCACATGAGGACCAAAAATTGTAAGCCTGAAAGTACCTACATCTGGTCTTTATCTTTCTAAAGGTTTGTGAAATGGGAGGGAATGGGGGAGGGGGTGTTGGGGGGTGGTCCTCGTCGGATTTTAGAGTTGTATTTGAGCCCACCCAGCAGGGCAACTTTGCATACCCAGTAAAGCTATGAACAACACTGACCACCAACAAACACAGACAACAACAAAATAGTTAGAATGTCTGCTTTGCGAAGGTTATTTCACTAAGTTACGATATGTTTTGGTTTATTTTTCAGACTGCATTCAAACTCTGGGATGTGCAGAAAAAGTTGTTTACGAGGAAGCAATAAAATGTGAAAAACTGTCCTTCCAAGACTTCGCAGGCAGCCCACAAGATTGCAGGTAACTATGTACTCATTTAGCCAATTTTTTCCGGGACCAGATTATGATTTTAAGAGGGAGGATTTTGAAACCCCATGAACATATATGTATGCTAAGGCTACGTTCGTACAATACCAGATAGCTTTTTGTGTCAAGCTATCCGTCAATGTGCACCGATCCGATATATGATTCGATCTCCGCTTTAGAGATCGGCACGGCGCAGCTTCGCTCCGTTACCGAAATGGCGCCGAAATCACCATTCTTATGTGCTAACACAAGCTTTATCGCGCAGGCGCAAAAGGTATCCAGTATATACATAGTGTGCGCATAGCTTAAGGCAGCCTCAAACTCTCTAAAAAAGCCGCACTTCATTCATGGGAATTAGGACTTCCCAACAGGAGAGGGTGATCTGTGAGTTGCGAAGTCTTGGCCTAACCCAAGTTATTCAGGCTTCTCTTTCACTTGGTTGAAAGGTTTGATTTTACTGTTAACGTTTTGAAGCATTTTTTGAACAAGTTGAGAACAATCATCTAAATTTGTAGAGCACTCCTACGGACTAGAAACCCATGGCAAAAACCGCAGTCTAGAAACCCAGACTCTTAGCAGCTCGAGGTCACGTGATCTAACTCATGCCAACATTATAGGAAACAACCCTAAAATTAACAAAATAAAGCGTTAGTCAAATAGTTGGTCTTCCAGTTTCTTAGCAGCTCCAGGGTATTGGACCAAGGATTAGCACATTCGGCTAGTGCTTTGCCTTTTCTAAGGGAGGTTCCAAGTTCGATTCCTAGGTGGAACTCAAACCAGGTGATCTGTGACGTCATTGCGGGGGCCTGGGGAAAGAATTTTAATGCCGTATCCCATAAACCAACGCGCGCACCAATTCAATTCGATTCAATCTGTTCCCGTAAGCTTTGGTTTATGGGATACGGCATTAAAATTTCTTTTCCCAGGCCCTCGCAGTGACGTCACAGATCACCTGGAATCCTTGGTTCAACTTCTTTCCTTTCCCGCGTAGCTGTAAGTAGCTTTAAATACCCGTTAAACGGAGCACTGGTGGTGAGAGAAGGCTAAAATGAACGCAACGTCGGCCTCAGTCTTTTCAGTTAAATTATTGTTACGAGTTACAATGGGGAGGATCCGGGGGGGGGGGGGGGTCTGGTGGGTCCGGACCATCTTACCCCATCAGACCTGACGCTTGTTTGAGACTGAAATTCTTACATCGACAGGATCGTATTTAATAAAAACGCGCGTTGCATTTTGCCACTAAACTAAATTCCAGGGATATTCAATATATTGTAGGGTGTGGTGAGAAGTAATTTGCCACAAAAAAGTTCAACAGTCTTATCTAAACCAAATTTTGGACCCCGCCCCCCCCCCCCTCCCCCCCCCGCCCTCAAGTCAAAAATTCCTGGATCCACCTCTGTTACCGATGGAAAATAAAGACTTTTACATAGGAAGCTCCCGGCCAGAAAAAAAAAATATGACGACAATGATATATTTTCTTCTATATCTACAGTACGGAACTCCGGAAAAATGCGGACTGTTTAAGAAACAACCTGAATAGCAAATGCCCTGCCTTGAACCAGAAAGCACAGATCTTTGACGACTTGGAAATTTACCTTCGCGGTAACCTAATGACCCAGCGATTCTTCTGCAGCAAAGCGGATGTGAACTCAGCAATGCTTCATAGAAGTGTACAAGCAATTGCAAATTGCCAACCAGCGTTTTTTACAGAAGCTGAAAAGTGCGCTGAGCCTTTCAGGAAGACATACACAGAGGCATCAAAAAAGAAGTCTTCTGGGGTTTGCACGTGGGTATCTTAAAATAACAAGTCAGAATAGATAAGGATTATCTGCTTTTCTTAAGCCCCGTGCAAACGGACGAAACATTGTTGGCCAACAACATTGTCGGATGTTACATGTTGCAAGTTGCGTCCGTTTGCACACCCTGCTGCATGTTATTGTGTGTTGTTGGGAGTTGTTGCGCAAAGTTTGAAACCGGTTAAACTTTTGACTAACAATTCCTAACATTTCTTTAGATCCGTGATCGCCAAAGCGAAGCGCAACAATGTTGGATCCGTTTGTACAGTTCTTCCAATATTGTTGGGGCCACGCACGCGCATTACACATGGTCTCCTGTATCCTTTCCACGATGCACTGCAGGCCCCAACATTATTCAACAATGTTGGGAGTTGTTGCATCAGCTTGTACACCACTCTGCGAACACGGACTCCCAACGTCGTTGTCCCAACAATATTGGGAGTTGTTGCGTCTGTTTGCGCTTATTCTATTGAGTTTTACACATTAAGCATCTGCATCTACATCTGCTGAGTTTGGTTCGAGTATCCAGTCGGATAACCATATTCCTTGATTTAGATCCCTGCCAAGAGTCCAGTCCTCCTTTTTATCCAGTACTTTTGTAAAGCGACCCATCTTACTGAATCTGGCTATTGTGCTCTGGAGGTTGACCAACCTCGTTCCCAGGGCCCCCCTTACTCGTCTCCCGCAACAACAGAAAGGAAGAGGAGGGAAGTAGGAGGTAACCCTGGTAAAAAGGTTGGAGTATCAGGTGCTCGTTTGGCAGCGCACACTTTGGGAACGTACTTCACTAGTACTACCTCGCATCTCCCTCATATAATATAGTGGTATCAAACAAAACTACTGCCTTTGATGGCTTGGGCATGTGTCCACTATGTATTGTACTAGTGTTAGTACAACATGAAAAAAAAATGGATTATTACCCCTAGGGAGTTACTATCGGCTAGAAAATTGAAAATGATTCGAAGGACCGGCTTCCCTTACTTATACTTACTTATCTTTTATTAATGTAATTGACCTCAATAATAAAGCCAATACAAAAATATACATTGATAAGTTGAAGGATTAAGAGGATATACAGATTGAAAAAAAAAATGTTGATATTCGTTTTCAGGGCCTTTGCAGAAGCCAAAAAGTGCCTGAATAAAGCACATAAGGGTAGCTGTTCTTTTAACGAGGAAACCCTGAAAGCAGCCACGTTTGACGACAAAAATCCCTTTTGTGAAGACGGGAAAGATCCAAAACAGAAGAGCGGAACCGGTGGAGCAGGCGCAATAGCCGCAGCAGTATACTTGTTTTCCTTATACAGCTTCGTGTTACATTTCTATTCCACCATTTAATGAATCATGAGTATATTTTTAAAGGACCCCTGGGGCAATATCGCATAAAAAAACCTTTCCCACGGGTCTTCCCTCCTGTGTTGGAACACAACATGTTTAACCGATGATCAACATAAACGCGATCAAATGAGAACCGCTCTTTCAGCAACCAAATGACGTTTTTCTGGGTTGCAGCATGACATATTCGACATTCTGAAAGCAACATTAGAAATGTACTTTTAGGGGTAGGTCAGCCCAGAAGCCCGACGGACACGCCTAATACGCTTGACGTTTTATAGTATCCACAGGGTTCACAGTCCTTTCTTAAAAAAAATCTTTCAAATTGAGAATCGAGACAAATTGTGAATGTATTTGCTGGTATGCAGTTTACTTAGCCATTAGCGGATCTAAGGGGCCCGGAGTTCCTCCCTATTTTTTAGCCTGGTCCCCCTCTTTTCTTAGATTTTGGACAAGTGCCCTGTCACCCACCCCCACCCCCTCACTTCCTTGAGGATCTGAATCCGCTAGTGTATGCTGGGCAAAAACTAAGCTTTATACGGCTTCGAGCACACGTGCAATCAATCATATGAATGAACAAACGTTCATCTGTATTCTAGTATATTCCATACATATTCACTTTCAAAAATGTACGCGGAATGTAACCAGCACAGACACATTTAAATTAGAAATAAACTCAAATTGTATTAACCAGAGACAGAGGGTAAATGTCCTTGACACTATTTGCACCAGGCCCTCATTATCTAATACCTTAAATGGTACGTTTCTATTACGTTGCTAACCAAAATTGTTTATCAAAAACAATTTATCTCGCAACGAATGATCATCTCTCCTATTAAGCAGTGAACAACAATCATCCGAACAGCCGATTATACTCAAACTAAGCCGAATGGATTAAAAAAGGTGGAAAAAGATGAGAGATTCCAGCCCCACCAAATCTTAGTCAAACGTAAAAGATTTGCGGCTGCAATCAATGATGTAGTAGTGAGCTTACGCAAGAGGACGTCAAAAAGAGGACCGCAAAATATTCAGTAGTGTAGCAGCTTCTCGTAAGGTCTCTCCTAATTGGTCACTGCAAACAATGACATGTCATTCTTCCCATTGTTTTAGTATTGTTTGGGGTTAGGGAAACCCACCATTGGTGACTTCTCTTCCGAGCAGCTGCTACATGACCCAAAATATTCGGTGGGACAAACCTGATAACACTATTGACTTGTATTTGCCCTGATATTCACTTAACATTACTGAAGCGGCGACTGGTTTTACGTTTTGCTAGTTAAGTATCTGGCTGGATCATTGAGCTCACGCTAAGCAATCGGTGAGTGCGGAGAGATTTTCGCGGCGAACGGATGTGGAATGTATCGACGGATTAAGAGTCGTCAAATCTCAGTCATTCTCCATTCAGATCATTCTCGCGGATTCACATCCACATTCATTTTCGCGAGATATAATTCGCCAGCTACGCAGGCAGCTAACTTTTTACACTGGCTGGGGAAAAATTTATTTGAAAACTGAAGTTTAAACCCATTCAAAGGGCGAGGGAAGAGTAAAACATGAAAATTTCTTTCTAAATGACCAGCGCCGCAGTTCAGAGCAACAAAACTAACAAGCCCCGAACCCTAACAAAAGCAAGTTGATGATTTTCAATTTAATATTGTTGAAATGGCTGCATGATCTGAAGGGAAATCGGAAACCAGGGCCCAGTTGTTTGAAGGCCGATTAGCGCTAAGACAGGGTTAAATTTCAACCCAGGTTTATTTTTGTTTTGTTCAAAAGCATTTTCCAGGATAATTTTCTCGACTCTTTTTAGAGCATCAAATCATCAAATTGTCGACAAAAAGAACAAAACTGAATTTGCTCTATAAGCTTTCATATCTGAATTGAAATTTTGCGCTAACCCTGGGTTATCGCAACCCTGCTTTGAACAACCCAACCAGCTTTTGTTACGTCACTTTCACTGCTATTTAACATATTACTTATGTCTCGAATAAACGCGCACCAACTGTACACATTGCTTGGCTAGGCCAAGTATACCTTTGTTGGGAAGCAAGCGGAGGGCAGAAAGAGATTAATCATAACTGTTTGTTATACTGCATTTAATGCAAGGTATACATGAACAAATCTCCAGTCCATGAAGAAAAAAAAACTCAATAAGAAAGCATTTCAAAGGCGAATTATTTAGTTACACCGGCAAAAAAATCAACTTGGAGCAGACTAATACATCCAAAATATGTAGAATTAATCGATCTGGCCCCGGTTGTTCAAACGTTGGATAGCGCTATCCTCCGGATAAATCACTATCCAGCGGATAAGTATTACGAAAATCAATGAAGCGGGGCCTGTTCTTTGTGTTGTAAACGACTATGGCAAATAAGGTAATGAAAAGTGAGGTTTATTTTAAAAAATTAGCAAAAATCTAATGGGGCTAATGGATAAAGCATGGCATAAGTATCGTCGTTGTTTTTGTGTGTTAAATAGCCAGGTCATGCGCACACAAGAGACGAGCTTCTGCTGTTTTTATAACTGCTTAGCGATCACCAAGAAGAAACGTTAAGCATATTACAAACACTATAAAATAAAGGCTTGCTGAGAAAGATGTTGCAATTGACTTTGTATTACTTCCTCCCATTTGGTTTCCATCTGTGCAGAACGTCTTGTAAGGATATTGGATAACGTCTGCGGTCTCTTTATCGAATGTGCAATAAGATTTCTGCGCAGTACTGGAGCAGTCTACAGCCGTTTTAAAATGTCTAAAAAATAGGAAAAAAGAAAAACAAACCAAGGTATTAAGCTGATTAGAAAGTGACAAGGGATCTTTTCAACCACGAGGAAGGATCGAGTACTCGTCAAAACTGATTCAAAACTACAGTTGAAAATCTTGTAACCGAAACTCTAACGAGCAGAAAAAGATTCCACTTTGGCGGATGCCCACTTACGACAAGTGTTCGTCCCCGATGTAAGATCATTAATTTAAAAATCATTTAATTGATTGGTGCAATTACTTAACAAAGTGTCCTCAATTAGCTAACTGTTAAGCTAAATACATTGACACTGGTAAAATAAAGTTATCGTTATTATTATAATTATTATTATTATTATTATGTACAAATACCTGCATAATTATTGTTATTATGTAGAGATACCTGCATAATTTAGTAAAAGTGCTGTTTGGTGAGTTAAATTCCTTCCTCATAGGTGTAGCGCATTTTTCCATCTCATTCAAAAACTCTTCACTGCATGGATACAGAGGTCTCGCTTTATAGTCAAGGTCAACTGCTCGCAGGTTCACTGGTTCACAAAAAAATCTGTGTCCACGCAGAACTGCTAACACAGCCTGTTGTACACCGCTCGCCACCCGCGGGTTCTTAGCGTCGTCTTTGCACATTCGAGTTAACTGTTCATCGAGGCAGTTTTTCAGTGCTGTGTACGTTTCTCTTAATGTGATATATGCAAGTTAAAATATAGAAACAACCATGTTTAAGAGTCGAAAAAAATTGCCACCATACACAGTAAATTTTACTTTTTCCTTACAAAGCTAACCGGAAGAACGCAACGACGAATATGTCGGTTTTACATCGACTACCACAACGACTGCTTAATACATACATACATACATACATACATCTTTTTTTTATTTGGAGTCTTATACAATAAATAGTATATCAACTATGTCCAAATAACTAAAATTACATACAACAAAAAATTCCCAACCATATATGGCTAATAAGTTATTAATTAGTAAAGTCCTGGAGTATTTACTTTTTGCCATCTTCCCCTTTCCTTTTTTCGAAGCATTCGAATATATGTTTTGCTATTAGTTTTTATATTTTAGCATTTCCGCTAGGGGGTTTATTAGAAACATGAATGTTTTGTAAGTTGACATTCTGCTTATTTTTATTCTAAATTGTTTTTCCAAATAATCTAGTAACGAACATCTTTTTTGCTGGAAAGCAGGGCATATATTTAGAAAATGCTATTCGTCCTCCATTTCTATTTTAAAAATTGGGCAAATTCTTTCTGCAGGTTTCTGCAGGTTTCTTAAACGGTCTCGAATATAAACGACTATTGACCCCGGGGGCAGGGGCTATTGAGCCGGCGTACAGGATCCAAGGTGCCCCGCCAAATCACAAACCACAAGTTGGCGACGTGAAAGCCAAAGATACCAGTGAAAAAACAAAGATAAGCAAACGGCCAAGCAAATAATTCCAATTTCAAAAGGGTTTAAGTTTGCCTGCAACCGTTTGGCCAGTGAATTTTTCGTGCCAATTAGTAGCTGCGCATGAATCGTGTAAATCGGTCTTAAGAGTTAATTGACGGTACTGAATACGTAGCTCTTACCCACAATCTGGTTTTCCTTTGTCAACCAGGAAGGCTTTTAAGAGCTTTTTCTCACAATATCTAGTGACCTTGTAGACTGTGTAAGAAGAGCATGTCAAGGGTTTCTTGATTTCTTCACATCCTAATAAAAACAACATAAATTCCAGTCAAATAAACTTATTTTCTCATTTTTCTTCTTTTCCCCTTCATCTGAGGCCTCGATTTGCTTACGCTAACTGCGGGTTGCGTGAAATATTTCCTACGTTTCTTTCAGCTTACTTTAATTCAATATTCGTTAACTGTTTCAGGTGCAATGAAGTTGTTGTTGTTGTTTTAATAACAGGGAGCTTTAGCAACGACGACGGCGACGGAAACGAGAGCGTCAAAAAAAGGCTTAAGCAATAGGTTTGTTAAGCAAAACAACAACTTTGCATGTCTATCACGCCTTTTTGAACATTTCTTTGCCGTCACTGCGCGACTACGACGTAAAAATGCCTAATTTCACGTTTTCTGGATGACGAAAACAAGCAACGACGATTTTTTCTTTCTCTTTCTAAACTTGAGTGCCGTACCCAATAAAACAACTCCAGGAAAATTCACCTACATTTGACACTTTTAGCTAATTGGCGCAAAGTGAAAATGTTTGAAAAAACGCGAAATTATGCTAAAAGTGATGCTTTCGCCGCAGTTGCGGTCGTCGATGCTAAATCTCCCTAATAAATGTATGTGTAGTAAGGGGGACGAACCACTAACGACTGTTGCTCCTGCAAATATCTATCCGTGGGCCTCTCTATGGCTACCTGCGGAAGTCGTTTGCGCCGCGCTTTCCCTGTATACGTAATAATGCGTCAGGAAATTCAAAAACAATCAACAACATTCACTTCTAGCGAGAGAAAAACGCCTATTGAAACTATTTTTAAACACAACAATGGGGAGATGGTGACATACCATATAGGTGCATTTCTGGGTCTGTGTTATTGGGACAAAACGGATTGAAAGTATCTCTTGTAAATTCTTGACAGATTTGGCAATTTGCTTTGGCTTTTTCTAATATGCATTCTTTAGCCACAGCGTACTCCCTGGAAAAAAAAAGATAGATAAAAGGATTAGTATGTTAGACGACATTAACTTGATTTGACAATTTTCTGGACCAGGTCGTCCGAAACTCAAAACATGATGCTAAACAGGGTTGACAAAGAGGATTTCAGAGACTTCCAGGGGTGCTTACCATTTGCACAAACCACCGGGTGGAAATCTTGTGCTTAAGCAAGAAACTATAAAATTTGACGTGGCGGGAGAATGAACCGCTGCGAAGTTTACACAAAACAGCTGAACAGACTAAAAAAAGTGGAAAAATTGCATCGCCTCAAATTATAGCTCATTTTTTCCGAAGGTTCCCAAACGCGGAGTGGCCCGAACCAGTTTATCCCAAGTAAATGGTAAGTGCCCACTTCAGTCTTGATGACTTCATGAAATACATACCATTATTATTCCACTATTATGTCATTTTACCATATAAGGTCAAGAGAACAAGCAAAATACAAGGCCGCAATACACTGTAGTGTCCTGGTTTAACCGGTTTACAACAGGGCAAATACCGGCAGATGCAAAAGGAGCAACTGCGGCTGACAGAATCAGGATGTTTTGGATACTCTTACTAGAAAAAAGAAACCAAAACAACATATTTGTTTTGAATTTATGGTAAAATAATTAACCTCTCATTCAATGGTTTGGTATATAATATGCATGAACATTTTGCTCATTGTGAATGGATTCTCACAGACGGAATCAGGATGTTTCTGAATACTCTTACAAAAAAATAGAAACCAATTGCCAAATAGCAATTTTTTTTGTAGTGGAATAATAAACCTCTTATTCGATGGTTTAGCATATAAAACGAGCGGACATTTTGCTCATTGCTCGTATTTTTCCTCGCCCTTGCGGGGCGAGGAAAAATACTACGCAACTCGCAAAATATCCGCACGTATTATATGCTAAACCATCGAATAAGGTGTATTTAACAAACATATTGACAATGATTATATGGCTCAAGCGAAATAAAGGTCACTGGTCCTTATATTTTAATCTTTATACAGTCTCTTTTAGTCACTCAAGCACACGTGTAACCTTTGAAGAGTCAATTTAGGTTTCTGGCAAACTGCCCACCTACCCCCCCCCCCCCCCCCAACCCAACATTTTGCCCCAAGTGAGACGCAAATGTTAACGTTGAGTTAGGGGAGGGGTAGGTGGGAAGTTTCCCAAAAACCTATATTGATCCACTTCCAATACACCGCCCTCATTCCTGTTAACAAGACTTAATGTAAATCCCTATTAAGCCCCCTTCTCAAATAAGCTCCCTCCCTCTAATAAGCCCCCCCCCCCCCTTAATCAGGGGAAGAAAGTTCATAATACCCCCTCCCCTCCCCTAAATATTCTTCCCTGATAAATGATAGATTGTATTAATCAATCACATCTGTAAAACTTCGTGTGGACTGATCCAGGGTGGTTTATTTCGGATTTGAGTTGCTCCTGGGCTGCATGACCTAAAACTTTTTGTACTTGAGCTTTTTCACTTTGTATTCTAGTTCTTTATGGAGAACTGATAACATCTTTGATTCTTAATTAAATAAACCCCCTCTAAATAAAGCCCCCGTCTTTAATAAGCCCTCCTCAAAGGGACTTGGAATAAATAAGCCCCCCTGGGGGGCTTAATAGAGGATTTACGGTACTTGATAAAAATACACCTTACAAACAAATAGTTTTCCTTACCCACATAACGACGGGTCACTTCGGTTAGCGTTGAGCTTTTCACGAAAATATCTCCAGCAAACGTCTGTGTCCATGAACGCATTCTGACTGCACTTAATCATACCGAGAATATATGCATTGGATTTAGAGGGCTTGTACTTCAAGTCCCCGCAGTGATAGACTTGGTGAAGTAGGAGTGACGTCACGGGATCGACAGTGAAGTCCAAGCTTCCTAAGCAGCTGGCTATATGACTCTTCATACAAGTTTTTTCGTTTTCATACTCGTAACTGAGACAAGAACATAAATTCGCTAAGCTATGAGGAAATACGGCAAATATAAAAAATGCTTGATAAGACATCAAGAGTTATAATGTTTAAAATGGACCGGAGGTGGGGGGGGGGGGGGGGGGGGGTGCTCGACCAATAATTGGGTATAGGTTAGCCGCCAAAGAGTTTGAATCCCTGACCCTGTTTAAGAAAAAAAATCTCAAAATACATACCCTGTTTAGGGCAACACCCTCAATTTTCTTACCCTGTTTAGGACAAAGGACAAATTGCACGCCCTGTCCAGCGGCACACCCCCGTAAAGGCCACGTAAAGGAGTAGCCCCCTCTGGAAAAATGGGGACATGATGCGAAAAGGAACTCTTGAATGGAACGCAAGAGACTTGATTTAATTTATGTATAACCAATGAAAAAGCGACAATCACACGACGGCTGTGAGCCTCCTTTTGATTTTTGGATATGGAAGAGAAAAGGAGGTTCTGCCTGAATCAAGTCAAACCTTTGAAGTCACCGTAATCTTCGTTTTGAAAAATATCCGGAATCAGCGTGTTGAGGAAGCACTGCAACCTTCTCGAAAAAGACATTTGTTTAGACTTCTTGGAACGTTCGATGTTAAAATTTCCGGAGATATGTAGAAGAATTTCTTTTCTCTTCTGCCCATCTCAACTAGCTCTCAAGCTAATTACGGGCTTAAAGCATTGCCCTTTTATGTATAATTGAAACATTTGAATAGATTTGGCAGAGTGGAGATTCTTCTGTTGGGACAACATATTATAAAAAAAATATAAAGTTGAATAAAGATGTTGTTGTTGTTGGATTTTGGTAAATTGGATTCCATTTTAACTATTACTGTACATACCTACCTACAGTTTGTGCTCGGATTATTCTTGAGATTTGAAATCATTTGCCCCTGGCATTTATACCCTTGGGATATGAAGTAGGTAACATTGCAGTCGCCCACAGTTGTCCCACTTACTTGTATTGACAAACCTGAAGAATGAACCCGGAAATTAATAAATATTGAATATGACTAGACACAGAAACTCAATATATCATGTTCACTCAAATGGTTAGCCTGCGCCACAGACGACACTAAACTCTGGTTAAGTCCGTCTGCAAAACAGCGCCGAAATCTTTGTTCTTAGCCCCCACCTGTGTGCAAGGATTCGAATACGCGCCATGATTGGTCTGTTAAAAAGCCATTGTCGATTTGCCAATCAGAATGAAAGGAAATTCTAAACGCATTTCCGGTAATTCGTTTAGTCCGTTGGGACCCAGAACAAGGATATCGGCACTGCTTCACCGACGTTACTAACCGGGGTTAAATTACGTCTGCGCAGCAGCCTATTAAATACTTAACAGCTAAGCAAATTCCTTGGAACAAAAGATTTCTAAATGAGTAAAAATTGGTACACCAACATGGCCGCCGTGATGTCATGAGAAGACGATCTATAGGTCAATTTAGTGGAGACCAAATAGAATCGTATAAAGCAAGCTACAGTCAAACTTCTATTAAACGGCCCTTTGTCACGCGTAACCCTTAATGCAAAATTACAATTGCAAATTACCAACATTTGCTTTCCGAACGCGGTTACCTAGCCTGCGTCGCAAGAACTCTAAATCCCTGAATAGAGCGTCTGCGAATTGGTGCACAATATCGTGTACGAATCCCGCAGAGTCGCAAGGACATATGTCGACGTTTTTGATTGGCTAGTTTCTTATGCAGTTTGTGATTAGTCCGATTTGACAGGCCAAACACGATTCATAGCTCGTGATAGTGTGAAACGTGACCTTGAAGTTAGCTTGAACAACAGAGAGGCCCTGTTTACAAAGACGGGATTAAACTGTTTGATACAGTACATTTTGTTTTTCTTGAGATAAGTGAGTCTTTGGACTGAAGCGCGATAATTTCGTGATGTCCTCAGTGTAGATTCTCTGTTGGTAATTCTAAAATTTTGTTTTAGCTTAACAGTCTATAATGGGCAGTGCATCTGCGGCGACTGGAAGACACTGGAAAGTCAAGGATTTTCCTTATATGGCCGAATTTATACTAGAGACGAGTTATCCGTCTAGACGGACTATCTATCAGACGGATAATTCGTCTAAGTATAAATCCGAAGACGAATTTTGCTCAATAATTTGTCTAGATATATTTAGGGGGAAACGACCGCGGGAAACAGGAAACATTGCGAAAATATGGAAACCAGTCCCTCTCATGTGAAAACTTCGTCAAAAAACCGTCTACGTTCCGTCAGAGACGGATAATCCGTCTAAGACGAATTATCCGTCTGTTAGCACATCTTCAAGACGTGCTAACAAACGAATCAGGCTCAGACAAATTTTGCTCCACAATTCGTCTTAGCACCAAATTTATACTAGAGACGCATAATTCGTCTCCAGTATAAATTCGGCCATTATAACAATTATAACGGTTCCGCAAATTTTCAAACAAATTCGGGCTTTCAGGGATATCTCAAAGTATTTTCCTGTTCAGGAAGAAGGCTTTCAAGTTCGAACTGCTCTTTCACTGCTGTCAACGAGCTTTGGCAACTTGACTTGCCCGCGTCTAACCGTCAAGCATACGAAAGAACTGGGCCAATCGTGAAGCGCGTAAGAAACCTGCCTATCAGAAATGCTCACATATATCGTTGCGACTCAGCGGGGAATTCGAGTTATCCGAGTTCGGGTAACCGAGGTTCTACTCTATCATACTTTATTTTTCGGGGCACAGCTGGACTGAAGGAGAGAAGGGGGTGCGTTGTGTAAGGTCCCAGTTGAAATAATGCCAATCGTTTCTTGTTTCAGAAGGCTAACTTACCTATTTCCATTCGTGGTAAAAAATACTTTTCAATCCCGGCTTTAAAAATACGCGCAGTCAGAAAACCAATGAATCCCCAGTATGAGGGCCTTGTTGCTATTTTATTGGGGGTACCCAGCGGGAGCCTGTCCGGAGGAGAGAGCTTTTGTACATAAATTCGCAGACGGACTATACCAATGGTCTAGACGATGCGTGGGCCGGCTGCAACGCAGGCTAGCGGTTACCCTGTCGACTCATTGTTTGTAATTCAGTCACCTCTATTATTTGGTCTCCTAGTTGGGTAACAGTAAGGGGCTTAAGATAGGGAGTTTAAGAGCAATTCTCTGTAAGAATCAAGCAAAGTGGGAAATGAAAAATTTTGACCTCCCCTCAAATTTTGCATGCAATTAGATATTGTGGGGGGATGTTTAAAAATGTACTTTGTTTGGGTTGCTACTTTGTTGTTGTCATGGTAACACCAATTGTTTGTTGGTGGCAAAATATCTAATATTTAACTCAGAAACTGTTGTAAAAAGTGCAAAATGTGTAGCTCTGTTTCTCAAGTCCATTAAAACGCTACAACCCAAGACTTTAAGCAGATATAATACCATCATTCTAGTTTAAATTTGTGTATATTGCTCTTTATTATATCCAATTTGCGTGTCATAAACGGTTAATAAACTACGTAGAGTCTCGGCCATTTGAGTTGATGGCTAAAATATGGTTATCCTTTCCCTGAATTTCTCCAAAAGTACGGCAGTTCCAGAGCTAAAACTAAGCAGGCAGTTTACACACATATCCTAGTTACTAAGCCTGTAAAAATCTCTGCGGGGCGGGCTCTTCTGTTTGCAAAGGCAATTAACGAACAAACGCCAAATTTCAGTTTTTGTATATTTCATCGCAGTTGACAATCTATCTACTAGCCAACAAAATTTCTAAAACACTGAAACTACCTTCAGTAACAAAGAATATTATGTACTGAGTCATTTTATCATCAAAAAATTATTACTGGCTTTCAGTTTTCTAAACAATATTGATCAAAAGAAGCAGAAAGAAGGCTTACTTTACGGTTTTCTCTACTTCACCGCTTGAAGCGTAGCATTTACATTCAACGAACACTCGGTTTCTCGAACCATTCTCATATGTCTGGTTGTGCTGTTTCCCATTGTAAACCATTGTAAGTGTCCTCAGTCACTTACAGCAAGTTATAAAGTGATACAGAAGCCGATACAGAAGTCATACACAAGTCCTTGGCAAGCCAAGCCACATCTTGTAGACACGCACGCTTCCACTTTGCATTTACGCCGTATTTCTTCATTGGATGCCATCAGTCGCTCCAGAGAGAGTTAAACCTCATTAGGGTTTAGTCATCAAGCCAAGCATTGGAATTATCTACGTATTAAAATCCGAAATCTCGAGTTGAGAAGCTCAGAAAGCTGAACTAGTGGTCACTCTTTGACATTTCCCTGAACATGCAACCTGTCCTGGTCAGCGGTGTTAATCGTGCAACATACACAATTTCCGGGAATTTCCGGTCATTTCCGGTAACATTCTTTTCCCCTCACTTCCCGGAGATGATGGGGATAAAGGATCGCCCGATCGAAGGTTGCATGCAGGGTCAGACGAAATTTTTCCTTCTCAGTGAATGTAATCGTAATTTTTCTACCTATTTGCAAACTTACGGGCTTAGCAAATTTCGAAAAGATATTACCAATGGAGTTGCATGCAGTCCTACCGTGTGCCGTGCAGGTAAGTTCATTTTATTTTCTGTACTCTTCTGTTAAATACTAGGGGGAAACCATCAAGTAACTCCTATGGCCGCTCACCATAGGGTTTGAAACATGTTGTACCAACACAAATTCGTAACTTGTACTTTGAAATACAGTAATTAGAAAATCTGGAACACCGGAATGCTGGGAACATGGACTTGAGGTATTTAAATATATTTTAACATAGAAGAAAGCTTTTTTTACAGAAATCTGCTTTCGGATTCGTACATACATACACTTGCAAGCTAGTTTACTGTGGAATTTTTTTTTAGCTAAAAGCAAGGCAGGTCACTTTTTCCTGGCCCTTGAATATCATGATAACATGAGGAGCATATTGTTTTGTAAGGGCTTCCGTACCTTCTTTAGGAGTTTTCGATTTTACACTTGTCGACGCAAGTAGCTTCAGAATTTGTTGTCTCCCTGTTGTCTCCTGACACGACTGACTGTCCCTGGGTTCTGGCTACAACAAAGTACTTTAAACGTATACCTGTACTTCAAGTCTCTAGCTTTCGTTATTCGGTATTAGGTGAATAGTTTTATTACAACTGATGTTAAATTATCAATCTCAGTACGCATTGCGCTGAAATTATATTGCTCTTATACATTCTCTTATACTCTTATTCTAGCTATATTTCGCATGCGTGGCCGGCGTAAGAGGGATTGAAGCGGGGGGAGGAATTTATGCAAGCGTGATCCAATAGAAACTCCGTGCAGGCTTAGCTACATATCCTAACTTCAGAGAAAGTAGAGGGGTCAGCATTCAAATGAAGGAAAACGAGGAAAAGGTGAGAATGTACATGCAAAGTGTCCAAACAACATGTACCGCAAGAAGACAAGCCGTCCAAGTAAAGTGTCATTTTGCAAAAGGCTTTGTGAACAATTTACAACCCAAATAGTGACTAAAAAGGAATAGCCATCTACTGGCAGTTGAAGCCTCTAACGGAGAGTGGAGACAAAATTAGTGTTGCTAACAATACACAAGCTGAGAAATTACAGTCTCTCAAATAACTTCTAGTCTATGTTCCCTAAATTTCCTTGTTCAAATTTTTGATTTCCCCCCTAGTACTTTACAGAAGAGTGAAGAAAATAAAACGAACTTTATTACCGGCACGTCAGAGTAGGAAGTCAACTTCATCGGTAATACTTTTCCAACATTTGCTGAGCCCGTAAGTTTGCAGATAGGTAGAAACATCACGATTACTTTCACTAAGGAAGCATAATTTGGTTTCACTCTCTGAGCAAGGTAGGGATGTAACCTTCGATCAGGCGGTCCTTTTTCCCATTATCTCCAGGAGGCAAAGGGAAAAGGATTTTATTTCTACCGGAAATTGTTTATGTTGCATTGATTAACACCGCTGTCCAGGAGAGGTTGCATGTTCACAGAGATGTCAACGAGTGCCTTTTCAGCTTTCTAAGCTCGGTTTTCGACTTGAAGTTTCGGATTTTATCAAATACGTTTTCAGTTCCTATTTTGGGCTTAATGACTAAAACCTAATGAGGTTTAAATCTCTCTGGAGCGACTGATGGCATCCAATGAAGAAATACGGCGTAAATGCAAAGTGGAAGCGTGCGTGTTTACAAGATGTGGCTTGGCTTGCCAAGGACTTGTGTATGACTTCTGTATCGACTTCTGTATCACTTTATAACTTGCTGTAAGTGACTGAGGACACTTACAATGGTTTACAATGGGAAACAGCACAACCGGACACATGAGAATGGTTCGAGAAACCGAGTGTTCGTTGAATGTAAATGCTACGCTTCAAGCGGTGAAGTAGAGAAAACCGTAAAGTAAGCCTTCTTTTGATCAATATTGTTTAGAAAACTGAAAGCCAGTAATAATTTTTTGATGATAAAATGACTCAGTACATAATATTCTTTGTGGTAAATAAATGGTGACAGGCCATTCACAGATCCCGCAAGCGTGTCGCATGAATGTAATTACTTATCAACGCGTAGTGTTTGAAGAGATTTACTACAGTTTGGCTCTAACCAGTATATCTTTTAATGAAATGCCTCTCTTGTAAGAAATAATTGGAGTTTCTTTAACCATTTCCCTAAGTCTAGGTTGTGATTCTATAAGATGCCATTTCTCCATTAAAATGTGCTTAAGGTTAGGCACAGATGGGTTGTATTGCGTTACAAAGGGCAATATTTGTTTTTGCACTCTTGTATTATCGTTGAGAGCTTTCTTTCTTTCAGAGAATTTTACTTCCGAGAGCGTTTTGTCTATAAGGTTGTGAGGGTAGCCTCTCGCTCGAAGGCGTAGTTTGAATAATCTTATGTTTTCTACGAAAGTCTCCTCTGAAGAGTTAGTTCTTAGTAGTCTTAGGCCTTCACCTTTTACGAAGCCTTTTTTGACTCCGGGTGGGTGACACGATTTAAAGTGCGTGTACTGGAATGTCTCAGTAGGCTTGAAATGAGTGCGCGTGTCAAGGATAGATTCCTTTTCAAATCTTGCTCCTTTGTAGATGCAAGTATCAAGAAAGATGATTTCTTTATCAGAAATATCAGCAGTGAATTTTATTGTAGGGTGATAGTTATTTGCATGCTCAATGAAGTTGTTAATTTCCTCTCTATTAGTGTCCCATAGGGAAAACACGTCATCGATATATCTTTTCCATAACAACGGCTTTGTACTGTGCTGATCGATAATTGCTGTCTCAATCTTAGCCATGAAAATGTTAGCAAAGGAGACTGCTGTTTTAGTCCCCATAGCCGTACCATGGGTCTGGAGAAAGTCTTTTCCATTAAATTGGAAGGAGTTTTCTTGTAATATAAGTCTCAGCATTTCTCTAAGATAATGTGTTGGTATAGGGGGTGTTGCCGTGTAGAATGTGTCATATGCATGGCATATTGTCGTGATACCTTCTTCTTGCGGTATATTTGTATATAAGCTTGTAACATCCATTGAGACAAGGATTGCATTTTGCGGAACTCTCGTTCCTTCAATGACGTTAATAAACTGTGTTGTATCTTTAATGTATGACTGCTGTTTTTTCATTATTGGTTGAAGAAGAGTATCTACAAAAGCAGAAATTCTCTCAGTAGGGGAGTCGCATCCAGAGATTATTGGTCTACTTGACAAGTTGACCTTGTGTGTTTTTGTAAGAGTGTAAAAAACTGGAATGCGTGGAGGGTTCGGTGTTTGAGATAACCATTTAAATGTCATTTCATCAATGTGTTTCTTTTGGTAGAGTTCTGTGATAATTTTTCGGACTTTCTTAGAGGTTTCCTCTACCATTGGTTCTTGGAGGGGTCTGTAGTGTTCTTTGACTTCGATTAGTGTCATGCCCTCTTTAATCTTGTCCGTTTTGTTCATTATGACAGTGGTGGTTCCTTTGTCTGCCTTTTTGATATTTATTTCTGAATTTTCTTTAAGTTGTCTAATAGCTTCGCGTTCTGATTTAGGCATGTTAGGTTTAGGTTTCGTTATCTCAATTTCTGAGAGTTTAATTTTTGTTTCCTCAAGATATTTCTCAAGAGTAACTGATCGTTGAACCGGTGGTTCCCAGTTAGATTTAACATAGAAAGGGTGTTTCATCTGTCCTCTACCGTGGTAGATGTATCGGAGACGCATTCGTCTCGCAAATTGGTTGAAATCGCGTAGAATTTGTTTTTTAACACTGTCAGTGTTAGTGTTTGGAGATGGGATGAAACGCAGGCCTTTAGATAATATGTTTATCTGATCAGTTGTCAAGTTGCAGTTGGAGAGGTTTCTAATATAAGTGCTTTTGATCTCTTCATCTCTCTTAGTAATACTTTTTTTGGCTAATTTCTTTCGATGTTTGCGTTTTTTATTCAAGTATTTTCTAGTGTTCGGGGTTCTCTCTTTCCCATTGAAGGAGTCAGTAAGAACACCTGGATAAGTTGAAACATCTTTATTGCTGGCTTTCTTAAGATTTGACATCATCTCTTGCATAAGTTTGAATTGCTGCTGAATGTTTTTTACTTGCTGTTTAAGTACATTCGTATCTAGTGCCTTATCTAGTGTACAATCTAGAGTACTGTCGTGCTCTGAACGATTAACAGCTTTCTTATTCGCCTCTGTTAGGCATTTTTTGTGAGAAACTTTGTTTAAATGTCTCTTATTGGAATCAATGTTCCTGTGGTGAAACTTGATTAGCGCTCCTAACAGTTTCTGCTCTGCCTGTTTTCTGATCGTTTTGATTTCCTCTTTAAAACTTTCGTCAGCTCGTATCTTAGCTTTGGCATCATAGCGCAAAGTCTTAGGGCAGGTTTGTTTCTGACGGTGGGTCTCAAGTTTGAGAATAGCCTCCTCTGAATTCTTAATTCTTTTCCTAATTGCTTCTTCAGAGTTACTGGCATGGCGGGCTATCTTGGCAGGACGTTCTTTACTGTGGTTGACTCTGTTCTCTCTCACAAAAGGGCGCTTTCTACTTGACTTTTGCTCTGATTTTTTCGTAATTCTGTTCGCTGGCTCGTTCGGTGGGGTTGGAGATTGAATATCCTTATCTTCGTCTTCTGACGCAGATTGTAATAGCTCGTCCTCAACTTTTTGGTCTGGTTCTTCGTTCGCTGGTTCGGTTATGAGTAGACCGTTGTTGTCAAGGATACTTTTGGAAGTCTCTGTGTCGCTCATATTTCTCTCTCTTACTTTGTGTTTTTTCTCTGAGATTCTTAAGCAAGACCGGTTTCGTTCCTATAGCGGAACTCGTCAGTTGCTGCTATTTGGAGTAACTAAGTGGTGTTTATTCGGGCATGTTCACAGGTTTTATACCAGTGTCCAACAGAGTGTTGGATCGAAAATAGCGTTCTCTGATAGGCCCATTGAGATTGGCCAATAAAGTCTCTGATGTTTCGATCCTGGTGTAGGTTGTGTTTCTTTACATGTTTGTTGTCCTGTTTTATGGCCATGTGAATATTCCATTCTCTGATCGAGAAGCGTCAGTAGGTTTCTACATGGGCCGGCTTGTATTTCCCTGAAGGAGATGGTGTAGGTTCGAATATTGTAGTAGATATTGTTGAAAAATGCACATGTGTTGTGGTAGTCTTGGTCGTGGACGTGAGAGTTTCAAACGCAGCCGGAAGGGGCTCTGTCAAAAATTCAACATGGTAAATAAATGGTGACAGGCCATTCACAGATCCCGCAAGCGTGTCGCATGAATGTAATTACTTATCAACGCGTAGTGTTTGAAGAGATTTACTACAGTTTGGCTCTAACCAGTATATCTTTTAATGAAATGCCTCTCTTGTAAGAAATAATTGGAGTTTCTTTAAACATTTCCCTAAGTCTAGGTTGTGATTCTATAAGATGCCATTTCTCCATTAAAATGTGCTTAAGGTTAGGCACAGATGGGTTGTATTGCGTTACAAAGGGCAATATTTGTTTTTGCACTCTTGTATTATCGTTGAGAGCTTTCTTTCTTTCAGAGAATTTTACTTCCGAGAGCGTTTTGTCTATAAGGTTGTGAGGGTAGCCTCTCGCTCGAAGGCGTAGTTTGAATAATCTTATGTTTTCTACGAAAGTCTCCTCTGAAGAGTTAGTTCTTAGTAGTCTTAGGCCTTCACCTTTTACGAAGCCTTTTTTGACTCCGGGTGGGTGACACGATTTAAAGAGCGCTCATCAATGTCTTTTTGCTTTCAAATAGTCAGAGATGTGAAGAACCTTCCTGTTTACCATAAACTACGAGCCATCGAGTATAATTGAGTAAAAGACAGCCCACTCAATGCTCCAAAATTACCTAGTTCATGAACAATAGGAGTCTCTTCAACTAATAACCATAATCGAACTTGAAATGCATCGCTCGCGCAAATGTAAACACTGTTCATTTCGCTCTTCATTTCGAATGTAAGCGAAAGAATATTCGTCATTGTGGACCAAGAATTAAGATCAAAACAAATAAGGCTTAGCAGTGACTATTTTAAGAAATTGTCGCAAAATCAAACGCTGAAATAAGGCCAGAAACAAATGACCGGGAAAGATCGTACCAGCCTCGGGTGATACGTATGCATGACATCGATTTACTTCAGCGGAGAGATCTTAAACAAGCACCATGCGTTCAACAAGAAGAATATAATAATTTAAAATTACAGATCTTAGGAAGACTTCAATATTCATTCATCAATAATTGCTGCCTAATAAAGTGCCGTAATCGCTCAGAAAACCTTGTAGTCGACGCGACAGAAACAGAGATCATCATTCTTTTTGCGGTGCTGCTTTCAGCACGAAGACAATAGAATACCTCCGAGTCTTCATTAATCAAGGAATATTAAAGTCATTGTAAGTGGGTTTTAAGGGTCAAAAGATGCAATCTTACCTGCGATAACGAAAATAAAACTCGCTGCAACAGGGGCCATATTCTCTGAAAATTGGACGACCGCTTCTATGAAGTTTTGATGACAAGTACGTGTGATGTTGGAAGTTTTGACAGATGTTTATCCTCTGTGGTGAAACCGCCGAAATTTGACAAGATGGCGTGACACACGTACGTGACCAGAAGTTACTAGCCTGCTCCTCCGTTGTCATTTAGCTTTTTTCAACTGTTTGCTGCTTATCCCATAACATGTCATTTTTGAGTAAGTGGAGTAAAGAGATCTAGATCTGCCAAACAACCAGAACATGGTAATCTGAGGTCTCTCTAGAGGAGGGTAAGGGTCCTACGCACGTATCCCGGAAAATCGGTGATTAAACTTCCGTGTTCACGTTTCACGGATATTTTCGACGTGAAAGGACACGGCGGATGGCCAGACCTGTTCAGAATGCTACTGTCTGCAGAGTTATTAGTAGGGTCGATTTTTGCTTTTTGATGCGTGGCGAAATAAAGAAAGGGGCGCGCGAGGGAAACACGCGAGGGGAAAAGGAGTTCTCCCCTCGCGTGTATCTGTCGCGCGTCCCGTTCTTTCCTGTGCCGTTACTTCTAAGCGCCTGCTACGCAGGCTAAGTAACCGAAGTCAGGTGAACATACAAGGTAGGTGACGGAAACTGATGATGACGATTGCTGATGGATAGTACTAACAAGCAATGCCATTAAAGCTTCCCTTGTTTTATTTACCATCCAAAAAAGGTCTGAAGGGAAACTTAGATTTAGAAGAACTTTGACTTTGCTTTGACCGTTCTTCCACTACGAAGTGTAACTGCCCTTTGAAAATTCATTTCATCTTTACTGTCGTCAGTGAGTGTCGGTTTACCGCATAAGCTTTGCTCCCTTATGTGGACTTTTCAAACAGAGTATTATTTCCATTGAGGATCCTAGACAGTAGACCACGCTTTTTGGACTCAGCTTTCAAACCAGTGTACTCAATGATGAAACTTCAAGGGATGAATGTTTACTGTTTATGGGTATTCGAATTAATTACCTCCAAAAAACCCATGGGATCTACATAATATATTACTCTCTCAATTTTTTTTTGTCACTGTCGGCAACTCCTGCTGTCTGCCATTGCACCCGAGATCCCCACAAAAACCCCTCGCTTGTTAGCTACACAAAAATAAGAGCTGAATTATGATTCACGGAAATTGTTTCCCAGCTTGAGATAGAGACTAGCCGTAAACGAGACTTTGGATTGTTTTCATTCAGCGGAAACATGACTCAGCTTAAGGCAATCGCTATGATACTTACAATTTATCTAATACAACATGATGATAACGCAGTATTTTTTCGTGTGTGTGTGTTTACTCGTCTCCTACACAAACAAAGTGCCTCAGTTTCTGTGGAACTAACTGCGACCCCGCCTTCAGTGGGTGAAATCTACCTTTGAATCTTAACCTCTCACTAACAGCACTAGAGGTCATGCAGTCCATGCGATTGAAACCTTTCGAAAAGAACATTGACTAGGTTTCGAAATGGGCACGTGTTTTATGTTATAGATTTAATTAAAAATGTTTTTGTTTCCCAAATGTTCACTTTTTTAACAGTAGCAGTAGTATTTCAAAACAAAATTCATACTGTGATGGCAAATGAAACAACACTACCATTCATTTATTTCATCCAGACTGCTCACTTCAAGTTGATTTACGATTAGTTAATTTCCTGAACCCGACACCAACTTGCTTATAAGTAAATCGTGGAAATGTGTACTGCCGAGTCAATATTTACCAAAATGAATTATTTTCTTTTGTGCTGTCCATGACAGTCTTGTTACCAAGCCACACTTATTATAACTATAATTATAAGCGTTGTGCTGTGCAGTGTGCTGCGTTTGGCATCAACTTACGTTTATCAATTTTCTATGACTTCTATGAGAGTCTGGAACAGGAAAACATTAAGAGAGTTATTGGTTTTCAAAGAAGACTATTTAAAAGTCTTATGTTTAGCTACAGTATAACGAGCACTATTCAAAAACTATTCGGTAATTAAATCTATTCTCCTCCCTAAAGGAATTACCTTTCGACGCACTGAACACTTTTATTGGATTTTCAAGTAGACTGATAAAATCTATGGACACTAACCCTTAAAAGTATCTAACGGTGCGTTTCTTTACTAAAATCCGAGATCAGGATCAAAATTAAAATCCGGATCATTAGGATTTTTCGTTGAGAAAAGAAACGATGTATCCTGTTTTTCATTCATTTCCATAGAAACGACCCCAAATATCGACGATATCCCGGAGGAAGAAAAACACGACTGCTGAAAACGTACGTTGCAAGTTTGCTGACCTTTCAATGTATTCTGGACGATTAGCTTTAGGATACTGCTTTAGACGGGCCAAATGAAGACTAGTTTTGAAATAAGATATGTATTGGAAAGCAAAGTCTTGCAAGACGCGCCGGTGAAGTTGTGTAGCACTTTTTTCCTTGTAACCAGAACAATGCTGGTCCTGTTTGTATTGCGATTTTATCACCCCGATAAAACGGATAAATTAATCGTTTAATCCTCGACTCCGTTTCAAAAGATTAGCAGTCTTGTCAAAAAGCTGATGTATGTATAAAAATTTTTTCTATTTACCGCTGGCAATATTTACTCTTTTCGGATCCGTCGTAACGAAATGCTTCGGATCATGTATCCAAAGTATCCGGTTTTGGATATGATCCAAAGAATCCACCCCCGTTATGAATCATTTGGATCAATAATCCGTTTTGGATTTTGGAAAAGAAACGAAATAAAATATCCGTTTGGTTAGCTGTTTGGTTTATCAGCCATGATCCGCTGAGTCAGTTGAGTAGATGCGGTCAATTGACTACGATAACGAAAGCCAGAGCGAGTCCAGGGCGAATTTTAATGTTTTTACTTTGACGAAAGGCTATCCTTAGCACCTGAAAGGGAATTGACTTTAGTGTAGTTAATTTACCTCATCAACATACTCGACAAAAACCAGTTTTCAGGTTAATTCATAAATCAATTCATACACCGACGCAGAATTAAACAAACCACTTTAAGATGTACGTGCTCCTAAATTCTCTTTCCCTGCCGACGATCGCTATTGATGGCTTTCCACGTAAAGAACTCTTTGTCTTGGTACGTGCCTTTAGCAAAATAAATAGCACGCGGTGATCTTGAATCGATCACCTGTTCCATGACTTAATTGAACGGAACTAAATGGCCAAGAAGCAACATGACCCTACCAATTTCAAATGAGTTAATTCTTTTGGGGAAGTTCTTTACCCTTAATAGAAACACCTGTTTCAATTAAAAAAACGAAATTAATTTTGAGCTTTATTAAACCCTTTCAATACCAGAGTCAACTGTAAATCCTCGAGAAGTACGCCTAATTTTTGACCTGAAACATCTTCAGTAGTTTTTTTTCTTTCTTCGTTCATGAAATTATTCATTTTTTTCTCTTGGATTAATCTTCCACACTTTGGGTCATTTTCTCGCTCTTGAGTGTAAAGGAGTTATACTATTTGCTGGTTTGCTTTTATGGCATGACTTAAATTATACTACCAAGCCAGAGTTTCGTCTGCTGAAAGTTCTAATAGAGAATCCTGATTCTGCGATTTTCACTTAGCAGTATGCCACACGCATGATTAGGGATGAAAGGTATAATTTTGTAGTTAAAAGCCGTTTGAACCACAGTAGCGTCTAACCATTTTCTCATGATTTCTGATAGAAGCGTAGGAAGTACTATAAGCAGCTTGTACCAAGTTCAGCATCGGCCTACGACTTCTAACCAACGCTTAGACTCATGTGGTTGAACAGCTTTTTGAAGATATAACAGCGTGAGCCGTAAGGGAGAGCCATATGGACCCCCTCAACCGAAAGTTTAAAAGGCTGCAAGTCCTTCTTGCCATATTCACTTGTTGTTCAGGACATCTCAAGGAGCAAGTTGACACAGAACGTCGATCAACGGTTCATCAAGATGGCTAGGTTTGTTCTTGCTGTAATTTTACTAGTAGCACTTCTGGTGGACGGCTCGCTTAGTTTTATGGGTTGGTTTGGAAATTCAGGAAAGAAACCGAACGGCCGGAGGTCGATAATTAAGGTAAGTTTAGTTGTAGTCAAAACTTCATTTAACTGAACTGCTGCTTTAATGTAAGTTGTAGTCAGATTCTAAACTCTGTGTCTAGATTCCGTTCACGTTTGTTGAAGTAACTCCGCTACAGAAACATTAAAGACGTTCTTTATTGATCGGAATTCTTTATGAAATAAGCGTGTTCACTCGCTTCTTGACATTTGGCAGAATATAGTATACTCAAGACGGGCTCGCAGTTACGAAAAAGGCATCGTGTGGGTTAATCTACCGGGAGTTTGTGATTGGATACTTCCAGTCATCTATCGAATTCGCGGCATCCTGTCACGTAACAAAGATTCCTACATGGTCACGTGACCAACAGTTATTGTCTGCTACCACTAGAAAAAAAGAAGAATGCACGATTTCACCTTATTTTGAAAATTCACGAAATTATACAGCTCAAATAAAAGTCCTCCCTCTACTGTCCCATCCTCGGCCACGCACATTTTGAAAACTTGTTATGCTTCATTTGAAATACGTTACTTCATTTCGTAAAAAGCCCTAAACGGGGAGAAGATAACCTCTAACGTCATGAATAACTTCTCTCACATTTAAGACAGACTTAAGCGGCATTGTAGGGATTGAAGCGGCCTGGCGTTGTAGAGAGGACGTATCCTCGAGGGGAAAAATGTAGCCGGAGGTTCCATTGACTTGTATGTCATTAATTATTAATTGTGATTATTTATTTATTTCTGTTTTGTTGCAGGATCGTCTGGGGCTACCACCGACAGGAAATGGTCAAGATCAGTCCAATATAATGGAGGACAGAACTCTTGAACGAATTCTGGCCACAAAAAGGCCATCTGTCATCAATAGGTACAGCAAGTTAGCACTTTTAAGAAGGATACATGACTTGGACGTTGAACGCTGAGAGCATTTTACAGGTTTGTCGCGCCACGTGATATATATGAGACAATGGTAATACGAAGTTACAAGCAATCTCCATACAGAGAAAATCCTCTGTATTTAGACTTGTGGAGGATTTACGATGAAGTTAATTATTATGACTGAGTGCTTTGTGGCCTCCTTTGATGGCGATTTTAGCAAAAAAAAAAAAAAAAAAGCCGGAAGCAATGACTTTGCAATTATAGATTTTAATAGGTAAAGAAATAATTAGGAAACTCTCAATAAAAAAAAAAAGAATTGAAGTGGAAACCGGTTGTTGACTTTTTTCTTTACAATGTTGGCAAACTCTCCTTGGAGCCAAAACACACTGGGTATAGTTAACGTAAGCTAACAAAGACGGAACTGATTTTAGAGCCAAAGAAGGTAAGAGAAAACAGAAAAACACAAATGTGAATAAATGACTCTTTCCTTTCTAAGAAGCCTACATTAGCAAGAAAAATATTTCGTTGTATCCGCCAGCCGGTGTGATAAGGTAAATTCGCCACCGAGTGCAACTGTTTCTAAAGTAAGGACATGTTCGGGGGGGCAGCTGATAAAGACGGGATACATAAGCGCTGGGCAGCGTCAAAGAATGAGCAAGAATATCATCAGATTCACGGTAAAAAAAAAACTACACAACTGTTGTTATTCTGAGGCAGGCATTTCGAATAAAACCAAAGAAACTAAAATTATCTTTATTGAAAGATTATTTAGCAGTTTTGAAAAGCTTACAGCCCTCTAAGAGAGGTTGACGAAAATCAGTGCTAAACTGCATCTGAGATCAAATCCTGTCAGCAACAAAACCAAAACCTGGTACTTATAGTTTTCCCAAAGTCTCATCAATTTGAGATTTGGAAAAACTAATTAAAAATGTTTCAACACCGCTCCCAATTATCAACTAATTATATAACGTGCTGACAACTTGTACTAAGGAATATAAATAAGCTAACTAAAGTAAATAGGGGGATATTAAACAATTATTGGATGAGGTTTTTGTGATATCCGGAATAATCAAAGTCGAGCTACGTGTTATCAGCCGAGCCGAAGGCTGAGGGTGATAACACTTATCTCGACCTTGATTATTTAGGATGTCAAAAAAACCGAATCTATAATAATTGTTTTATTATACAATGCTTTGAAGAAAATAACGGCAAGCACAAAGTCGCAAGGAATCTGAATTGAAATTGTTATAACTAACTAATCTGTAGGTTGCGCTGACTTCAAAAATTACCTGTAGGCTCTTAGCCATGGATGAGAAGACAGAAAATGAGCACAATGTATAATAAATGAATATAGCAGGGGATATGTGATTCTAGTCACTAATCAGATATAAGCGCCAACTTAAAACAACAGTAGTATTCAAAATAGTGTCTCAGTGAATTACAGTTCTAAAGAATTCTATTCGAGATATGCTCATTTTTACCAAATATGGTACTTTTAAATGAACATATGATCGTCTTCGTGGTTTAAATAGACCATTTTCGATATATTAAAATTCATACGTGGCTCCGAGGCTTGGGGGAATAAAACAAAAGAAATGTTTTATTCATCACTGAGCCTCAAGATGATTTCTTTTGTTTTATTCCCCCAAGCCTCGCAGCCATGTATGGATTTTAATATATCGGAATTGGTCTATTACATTACTACCGCGATGATCATATCTTCATTTAAATTTGTGTTTCCGCTGTTCACATCAACTTCATTTCATGGTACTTTTAGCTGCCTTTCCAATCGACCTCTAATACCAGTCATAATTCAGTGATAATTTATAGAAACTGCAGAAAGGAAAAAAATCGATAAACATCACAAAACGTAAAATTCTCCTACACTGAATAGCTATTCTCGTCCAAATTCGCCATTTTAGAAACGAGGAGGAAACTGAAGCAAAAATGTGTCCCGCAATTGTCTCTGGGATCGTTACTGGGGACGCCGCGCTGGTCAGCTATTGGACAATTTTTTCCCTGTCCCTAGTAGCAGTCCCAGAAGTCTTGGCGAAAGTTTACTTGGCCCTTATCATCACCAACGCTTCAAGCATCAGCCAATCATATTTTTGCGTTGTGAAGGTAACGCATAATTCATTTGTTCTGGCTATGGGAGCAGTCTCTCTTTTCTCTTCATGGGCTGGCGCCATTGCTTCCCCGCTCGACGCTCGCGCGCACTCCCCCCCTTCCCTCCACTGTAAAATCTGAAGAAAAAGAAACTGCTCGCAGTCTAACTTGGAGTGTACGGTATCGCACTTCCCTTGTAGAAAATGCATCACTAGTGTCCCTTTTCAGCGGTAATTTTAAATACGAGAAGAGCTTTTTCACCAACACTGCGCATTGTATTACAAGCACAGCACTGCCTACTCTTAAACATGTCTTAAACCTCCTGTATCGCCTTTACTCCAAGGCTGGAAACATCACCATCTTCTTTGTCCAAACAGGAAAATATAAAATTGCGGACTAATTCCACTTGCGTTTTGTTCAAATCCTGATAATTTCCCCCCCTAAAGGCTCGGGATATTATTAGGATTTGGACAAAACGCGCGTGAAATTATTCCCTAATTTCATTCCTCACCATTTGATCAGACATTCGTGTACTGATTCGCTATGAAACTTAAGAAATTCAGTGACTGACAAAATCGGAACTTCGTGTCAAACAAATTAAATGTGTCTCCCAAACATATTATATCACACCGTTTCAAACAACAAAAATGAACTTTGAAAACTGTTAGGCTAACAAGTTTCAATTCAAAAACTACAATTGCAATCCATTTCAATCTTCAAGTTTGTCCATCCGTGTCTCCTTTTATATTTGCTGTGTTATTTACACTTTCTTTTAACGTTTTGAACAGTTATTTTTATGTCCCACTCAGATTGGTGGCAGTTGACCCCGTCTGAATTTTGAAGAATTTCGTGACACAGCTCCGATAAACACAGTGATTTTGTTACCTCTTGGTCCTGCGTCCTGCGTCCCTGACGCATAAAAATCGCCAAAGACGCACAAAAATTCATGGCACGCGTCCCGTAGGACCGAAAGATCGATCGATCGATCGATATGAAGATGTTTTCGTAGAATATCCTGCTCGTGTGATTTCTGTGGCTGTTCTTGTGGCTGTTGTTTAACGACGCATATTTCCTTTAGTCTTCGTTGTGCTTTACAAAATAATATTTTTTATCTGTATGGTCTGATAAAGGCCTAAGCATTTTCAGTTTAGGCCTTACTGTTTTTTGAACTGGGACTCAATGGTTCTGGAGTGGGACTCGTGATTTGTTCACAAGATGAGTCCCAGGACTTTTAATGTAGTTTGGAGGAAGCCGTCGTTGGGTGCCCCTGAACGTGAGATGCAAATAACTGGCTACAAATAATCATGATCTGCTCGTGCGCAATGACGTCCAACTTTGTTTCGCAGAAAATAATATTCTGCTCAAGCTTAAATGAAACCATACGCTTTTCTCCTTGTTGCGATGGCTCTAGCGTAAAAATAGCAGCTTCGCTTCCCGAGGATATTCATCTAAAAAAACTGTGATATTCATTGAAAAAACGGTGATCGAATGAGTAAAAAAATTACTGAACTCGGTTAGCGCAAAATATCGATTGTGATTTGTCAGTGTCTTGCAGCTCAATTATTTTGCTCAACTTCGTCCAATAATTGTTAATTGTCTCTAATCCAAGGCTTTACATTACCCTGTTCTTTCTGCCAGTAGAATTGTCCAACAGGCTCTGACCATTTGCAAAAGGTGTCGTCTAGCGACAATCAAGAATACAAGAGTAAGCAGAACAAGACCCAGCATGTAAACAGTCACTGTTTGGGCATCTTGTTGAGCACTTAATACGAGATTCACTGGCTGGACTTGAGGTGGAGGGTCCAGGACCCACCTCAGGTAAACAGCAAGAAGACCCAATCCTATTCCGGTGACGTCACTGTAACAGCCATCTAACAAGTTGACGAAAACAAATTGAATAAATAAACACGTTACAGTATTTTGTATGTCGATGCCATCTAACTGACTCAAAATAGAGAAGGGGAGAAGTGTGACATCACAAAAACTCAAATTTGTGAAACTGTGGTTAGCTTATTTATTTATTTATCACAATTTCATGGCAAATAAATCTAAATGTACACACAAACAAAGCCATAAGGATAATCTGTAAAAGAGTGGAACACTCCATGCGAGACAGATCACCATGTAGCTAATCTAAATAAATAAATATGTAATAACAATCAGAAAAATATTAAATCAAATATAAAAACATTAAAAACTGTCTTCATTCCTGACTTAAAAACTTCTTCATTCCCGACTTACAAACTGCAAGACGAGATAATCTACTATCTAAGGGTATCGAATTCCAAATTTCAACAATTCTAATAAGTGTACTAAAAGTTACTTGTTCTAGCAAAACTCGTCTTCAACATGTCTAAACCTGTACGGATCATTTTCTCTGTTAATTTTAGAGCTTCCAATCATCAACTTGTAGACAAAACGAATTAAAACTGGAATGCTTTTCAAGCTTTCAAATCTGAATTCAAATTTCACGCTAACCTTGGGTTATCTTAACCCAGCTTTGAACAACTAGGCCCTGAATTATAAAAATAACTCATGCACACAATTTGCACTTGAAGATGTTGGACTTTGGCCCTTTTACAATTCGTATGTAAAAAAACGTATATTGTTTACTAGAAAATTTTTCAAACTTTCAAACGGCTTCATTACAACATCTGCAATTAAATCATGCTTCATGCACGTCAAGGTTTATATAGCCTAACATTTATTAACTTCCAAGAAAATTATCAAACTGCCGAAATATCTTTCTACTCATATCATGTTATTTCACTCTATAAAACAATATGTAATTATTTTGTCAACTAGCTTCTTCCAAATTTAATTCCCTGACCGCTACCGTTTCGACTTAAGTTACGCATCTTTACTAAATAAAATACGTTTCAATAACTATAGTACTAAGGGGGTGTTTACATGACACCGGGGTGACTTTCGCGCTGGAGCGAGTTCACTCCGGTTCCCTCTCACGGCTCTATATTTGTTTACATGATACCACCACAAAATGTCATGCCGGCGCGAGTCGCCCCGGCGTGAGTTCACCCCGGTTGTCGAAACGGGGGGAGAATTTCACTCTGGGGCGAGATTTCGCAACGGTATCATGTAAACGCGAAACGTCCACCCGTTCCGGTGGAAAATCGGTCTGCCGGTAGACTGGAACGAGTAGCGCATGCGTAATGTTTGCGATTTTGAATCACAAGTGTATTTTATCAACATGAAGTGTACCTTCAAATAACGAGATACGAAATGACCCAGTCTTCATGTAAACGCGATAACAAATCAAAAAGTCATCCCGGTATGACACTCGCGCCGGTGCGAGTTTTCTCATGTAAACACCCCCTAAGTAAGCAGGAAGGATGTATCATATTGTTCACTTATTCATGACTTAATTGCCGGAACAAAAAAGGTCTGTTGAACTTTGTAAGCGAGAGAATAAAGCTTGTTTGCAGGATTAACAATACTCAATACAAATTCCCAAAAAATAAGCTGCCTTTCAAACATCTAAAAGCACAATTTATACGCCGCATACTTTCGAATTAAAGTTCATATCTAAATATCAATTATTGTTTCATTGGAAGGGCTTTGAAAATATATCATCTTTTATACTCTACCTGCAGTGGAAGCAGGTGAAACACAACTTATAAATACGTGCGTTGTACCGTTCGGGATGGCCGAATCGGTCACAAATGTCTCGAAGCAGCATCGACACTGAAATATTAACCCTTTAACAGCTGCATCACTGTTCACAGCGTTTGAATCATGAAGATGTTTTATGTAACGCGTAATAAAAGACGAAAAAATTGTGAAGAATCAAGATGGCGGTCTCAAAGTGCCCTTGCTCGACCTTTACCAATGCCATGTTTAAATAGATGCCAAGATCTCATTGGTTCCTAAACATCAACTCATAGTACCTTCAACCTTATTGGCTCTTGCAACAAACATCCCAACATACAAAGATACAAAGCCACAAAGATACATATGAGCTATTTTGAAAAAACAGCTCATATGTCAGTGGTGTGAGCGTATGTATCTTTGTATGTTGGGACGTTTGTTGCAAGAGCCAATTTGCAAGAGCCAACTTACAAGAATGTGACATCAAAAAGATAGCGTCTCTTTTCAAGCGAAAGCAAATTAAGACATTTTAGGCGCTCGTCATAGGTAAAATTCCTTTTTCCGAGAATAAATTTGTTCCCTCCGCTGTATGCGCTCAAGCTTGTCATTGTTTCTTGCGGTCTATGGCGACCACACAACTGATCCATATTCCACTTGCGATCTCACCAACGTGCAGTACAGCACCTTCAGGGTTTCGGTATCCTTCCAACCTCTACAAGTTCTTCTAAACAGGCCTAAAATTCTATTAGCTTTATTTGTAATGACATCAACATGAGAGTTCCAAGAAAGATGATGGTTAGTAAGCAAACCAAGGTCGTGGAACTCACAAACTTCCTCTAAGACCGATCCGTTTAGGGTGAAGCTACATCTGAATGGTTGTTTCTTCTGGGTAATGCGCATCAACTTGAATTTCTTAACATTGAAGGTCATCCTGTTCTGTTGACTCCAAGTGCACACACTATCTAGATCATCTTGAAACATCATTAGATTATTTGGACAGTTTACCACCCTAAACGCCTTGCAGTTATCTTCATATAGTGCCACAGAACGTTCTTGACTGACCACCTCAGGCAGATCACTGATGAAAATAACAAAAAATAGGGGACCCAAAATGGACCACTGCGGCACGCCAGATGCGATATTCAGCCAGCTAGAACATTTGCCATCAACCACGACTCTTTGCTTACGATTCGATAAATAGTCACCACACCAGGCTACAGTGTAGCAGCGACCCTGATATTCCAAAGTTACACTATTTAGGCAGTAGTTCACGCGATCGAACGCCTTAGCAAAGTCCAAAAACACGGCATCAACCTAGAGACCGGCATCCAGCGCTTTGCTCCACATATGGTGAGTGAGGACCAGCTGAGTTGTACAGGAACGCCCTTTCACAAAGCCAAGCTGCCAATCAGTAAGAAAGGGTGAAACTACTTGAGAGCAGAGGGAACGATGGATAATTCTTTCCTGACAATTGCGCAATATCGATAACAGGGAGATAGATCTATAGTTTTCAACGTTCCCCTTGGCATCGTCTTTAAAAACTGGTGTAACATTAGCTCTTTTCCAAGTGAAGGGGACTTCACCTAAAGTAAACGACGGGTTGAACAGCTTGGTCAGGGGCATCGATAACTCACGGGCACATGATTTCAAAATTCTTGCAGGGATGCCATCGACACCAGTTCTTAGCGTCCACATTAACAAAGATGTTCTCAATCTCACTCTGAGTGGTGGAAATTTCAAAAAGAAGATCAGGGCTCAAAACATCAACTTAGAGATCTTCATAATTTACGTTATCTGAACTATACACACTACTAAAAAAATCATTAAACAAAGCAGCCCTGTCCACAGATTCAGAAGCAGATCTATCTTTATAGGTGACAACTGCAGGCAGCCTCTTTGTTTTTTATTCAAGAGCATGGAAGGACCAAAACTACTTTCAATTTCTCTGATAATGATTGGAGACACTGATGATAACTTGTTGCAATACATTTCTTGGTTTGTTTCCTCAGTTGCTTAAAGCGCATGAAAAGATCTGGGGAAGAAGTAATCTTCATTCTTTTCCACAACGCTTTTTTCTTCCTGATCAACCTCATAATTTCAGCAGTTATCCAAGGTGGCCTTGAACGACCTCTAAGTATTATTCGAGGAACATGCCTGTCTATTCCACATAATAGCAGGTCCTGGAATTTAGTCACACTGTCATTTAAGTCACTGAGTAAAATTACAGAGTCCCAGCGGATCTGGTTTAATGTCAGGGGCACCCAACGTCAATTTTCAAAAATATCTGTTCGGAAGACGATTTAAGATCTAGAATTTTCGGAACATTTCCTGTAGAATATCTTGCTTGCCTGCCTTTCCTAGGATTTTCGAACATCTAAAAAATGGTATAATAATTTACCCTAAAAAGGTCACCTAGAGTTTTCTGGAGGCCTTTTACTGGCTGAAATTTTCGAAAAGGTAAGTTTTGATCCCCATAATTTCGGATCACTAGACTTTCAGCTAGGAAATCCGAACAGATGAAAAATGTTTAGAGGATAAAAATATGCCTTTATTTACCGTTTAAATACTAAAATACGTTCAACAATGCTATGTTTAAGTGGTTTTGAACTATATTCTCGTTGGGTGCCCCTGTAAATGTACTCCTGAGACCATCAAAGTCTGATTTCTTGTAACAATAGACTTCCCTATTCACATAATTTTGACGTTTGAATTTTCCATTAATAGCAAAAGATACCGGAAGATGATCTGAATTAAAACTGTCAGGATGAACAGAGACATCAGAAACAAGATGTTCGTTATTCGTGACAACCAAATCAAGAATATTTCCAAAGTCCGCTGAGTTAGTTGAATACCTAGTAATATTAGACTTAACTTGAAGAAGAAAGTGATTTTGAATCAAACAACAAAAGTCCGCTGTATCTGGGTCAGAGCCATAGGATGTACCAGTACGCCAATAAATAATGTGAGGAAAATTAAAATCTCCCACAAAAATCAGATTAGAAATATTTGTAGATGAATAATTATTCAGTGCAAACTGGTGAGTAGTTATACTATAAGCATCGGTTTGCTCTGATGAATCCAAAAGAATTCCGCTAAGACTGGCTTGGATCGTAACGTTAACGATCCAGGCATATTCTATTTACATGGAGTCATCAGAGCATAACGTAACCAAAAAAAAAAAACCTTTATTTTAAGAGGATGACACCTATTACTATGAAGTATTCTCCCTAGCGGCCCTCTGTATTTTACGTCTCCAACTGAAGACGGGACCGCCATTTTACGTGGTCATCCGAGCCTCGCGAAGGTCTCGCAGCTTGCACTGCAAAGGGAGTGACTTCACTTCTCAGTTATTTTAAGACCCCGAGAATTGGTCCGGCCCCGGGAATCGAACTCGCGACCTCCCGCTCTGCAGTGGACACGCTCTACCGACTGAGCTACCACTGCCAGGGTATCGGTAGCGGTAACGTTGCTTTTATATCCTTACCGATTTGCACTAACAGGCCTATGTTTGGCAAGTGAACATTTTTCGTCTTGTTCTTTCTAGATACGTCAACCAATCCCATAATTTCACAAATTTAGTTTTTGTGACGTCATTACTTCTCTTCTCTTCTCTTCTCTATATCATCCATTCCCTCAGCCAGTCATAAACAAAGGGAATACACTGGATAAACGTTCTCAAAAGATTATCATTTGTACAGCAATCATCCCTTTAACTTTATAATGATATTTAGACCGCTATTTATCATGATGTTTGGGGAGTGGCCAAAATAAAATATCAAAGATTTAAAGCTGAATGGCATTCGTGCCATACGACAGTTCACTAACTTTAAGAAAGACTCACTTCCAAGATATGACGACTTGAGTTTTCCTTTCCCAGCTGAAGCTGCACTATAAGCAAAAAAAGTAAAATGAAGAGGTTGATGCAAACACTTAGAATCTACATAGTCTACGAAAATGGCGCAAACTTTGACACGTTTTGCGAAGAATAGCCGAACTTCCGTAAGATCACCAGAAGCAAGCTCAACATTTGGCAAATACAATAGGCCACTTCCAAGTTCCAAAGGTCCTCACTTTCAAAATGACGCCAAGTGCACAACCTTTCTTGTGAAATGGAGTTTTATTATCAAGAGAATAAAAAATCATTCCCATATCAAAGGTTGAGCACTTAACCTCATTTTGATACAGAGGCCCGGGGGAACTTGGAAATGGCCTATTTGAAGAATAAATATCTGGTAGACTTAACTCATTCGCTCCTGGAGATTTTGCCAAAAAACGTGTTTTGAAGCTAGTCGAGTGGTTTTCTGGTCACTGTCATGCTATAAAGAGCTAAAACTTACCACAAACCCGTTTACCGGTCGTACTCTTCACGGCCTTCGTATCCAGATGCAAAATATCAGCTTGCGAAGTTCGGGCATACGCAGAAAGCAAAATTTCGACAGTTTTGGTTTTTTTTTTCTCTTGCTGGGCATTTAGTAGGCTTCATTTTGATGGGAAGAGTTTTTAGGAAAGCTTTTAGGATCTTAGGAGTAGGTGAAAGCAAAGGTAGGTAGGTAATGGAACAAGATTTTCATGGAGATTTACAGGTCAATCTTGCATGGGTTTTTGCCGTTTTCTCCGGTGTCCTTGACTGAATTGTGCCCATTCTGGTATGGTTTGAAAGATCTCTTCACTCTGCACAAGTTAGCGGAAAAAGTTGGCCTTGACCGTTAAAACTGATGACGTCACGAGCGTTAGAAAGGACGTGGATCCGCACGGGCGGTTACGGGCGGTTCAGGGGCGAATGGGTTAAACTCCTTTATATCCTGAGTTTGCTGAGGAACAGACAAATGAAGACGGGAACCTAACATCAATTCAGAGGTACAGTAAGGATGTTAACTTTAAAGAACATGTAGTAATTATTTAGAATGGATCATAAAACCATAAATTGGATTTGGCTCTCGCATGATCTAAAAAAATTATGTAGATCATGCTCAGCCTCAAAAAAAAATAAATAAATAAATAAAAAAATAAAAAAGATCATACTCAGCCTCATCCAATAATTGCTAAATATTACTTGCGTTTTCTGAAATTGCAGAAATTGACCTTGCTGAAAGCATTTTGTGTGATATTTAAAATCTTTAATTTTCCTCTGCTACATTCAATTACATGTACAGCTGTACATATACCACATGAAAAACAACTACAGGGCAAAATAGGGCCATCTTATTTTATCAGATTGCTCTGGGCTTAAGTATAAATGGGCCAAAAGAGTAAACAGTTTTACCTTTTTTCCTCTCCCACCTTGGTATAATCACCATAACACCCACTACTGAGCTGCCAGCCGATAACATTTGACAACCCTCGCTCCTCTAATATCTCGTGGTATCCATACAAGCCACAGCTGAAGCTCAGCTGTAAGATTGATATAAGGCCTTCTGGATCACCTCCACCACGAAAGTTCAAATAAGCAACAGCAAGATAAGCTGTTCTGCAGACCTGCTGAAGGTGGTCTGACAGGGTCACTCCTGATGACTTCATCTTCAAAGTCATCTTGTTTAGGCAACCTTGTGGTGAAAACAAAAGGCAAAAGAGTGCAGCTTCAAGATCTCATTTTCTTGTGAATTCAACCAAAGTTAATAGAGTGGAATGGTCATAAAGCCTGTCAGACTCCTTTTTATTATATAAACACCAATGAAATACCAGGTGAGCTTTCGCGTGAAACCTTGATATCTTCACAAAGTCATGTGAAAATATCACCTTTGCTATGGCTACAAAATAAATCGTGCCTCTCACACCAAAAAACTATTAAAGTGAAATGGTTTGGTATTTCATTGGTGTTTATATAATATAAAGAACATTACATGGCCACTTGGAGATATGGAATTTCTCTTCTCATGGAAGAGAATCAAGTCAAGTTTATCGATCATGACCCTCACCGATACACACGTAGGGTCAAAGAGGCTATCCAAATAAGACTTCATTCTAATAACATCAATAGAGACAATGGAATTGAAATTCCTGAAGCATGGATGCCTACGATCAGAAAGCATAACAGCCGTTCAACTACAAAGCGAACCCGTGAGGGAACATCATCTGCTAATCGGAATAATAAGGATCGAAATACACCAATCACAGCGAACCAACATGCATAAATAGCTACACGTAAACAATCGACCTCATCGCCTGATGAAGACTAGCAGTATTGCAGTCGAAACATCGCGATCAATATCTCAAAGCGATTCTATCGTGAGACAAATGAATAAACGTTCATTCCTATCTGACACCACGATGAACAATATTCACATCTTTAATGACATTCTCTTCTTGTGTTGAAAAAATAATTCACTTGTTCCCTGCACTCACTTGTGAAATATTTTTCAGCACTCGAAGAGAAACTTCATATCTCCACGCGGCCATGTAATATCCTCAATGTAATATCTTTTTGTGGACTTGATGGTACACAACAATCATTTATTAGCAGTCATATACGTTTGATCTTACTGATCAATATCGGGGCTCGAAGAAAGTCCTGTCTGGTTAGTCTGGGACAAGTACATTTCCTTGCAAGCCTACTTTTAAAGCTTAATTACTTGCCCAATAGACATTTATATGGTACAGGCAAGTCATCCTCTAACAAAATCATTAACTAAGGCAAACAAGAAGTGGCCCCAGGCAGGCAAAATGTGGAAGCTGCTTCCCTTAATGGACAAGCTGGAATTTATGTCTTTTTTGAACCCTCGTAAATTATATATGTTGCATTAATGCCATCACAATTATTAGAGAACAAAAAACAAAGGGTTGGGCACCATCAAGCTTCCAACATAGACTTCAGCTCTGTTGTTGCTTGCTTTGATCTTTGCCACACTTTACAACCTCTACAGAACAATGATTCAATTATCACAAGAATGGTAAACTAGCAAGACAAATGGAGAGGAGGGGGAAGGGGAACAGGGTGTCCAAACCTCTCAGCTCAAGGAAATGTACTTTGAATTCCCAGCTCAGGCCCCTTCGTAATTCTTATTCTGTCAGTGACACAGGTGGCCCAGAAGAAAAAAATGAGTACTCCCATTAGGAGTAAGCCCCACCTCCAGGGATCTTATTTATTTCAAACATATTTGAGAGGGGGGGGGGGGGGGGGGCTAATTTAATTTAGCAAAAAAAGATGGTATCAGTTCTCCATAAAGAACTAGAATACAAAGTAGAAAAACTCAAGTACAAGAAGGTTGGAGGTCATGCAGCCGAGAATCAGAATCAAATCCGAACTTCCAGCTGGTGAATTAACCATCACGGATCAGTCCACACAAAGTTTAACAGTTGTGACTGACTATTACAGTCTATTATTTTATTGGTAAAGAATAATAAGGAGGAGGGGAGGGGAGGTTTAAAAGAAAGGGGGGGCTTATTAGAGACGGGGGCTTAATAGAGGATTTACACTGTACCGTATGACCTTCTGGTTAATAGTTCAGATGCTCTACCACTAAGCCAACAGGAGATGTGTGATAGCTAAGGACACTAAACTAGGTTCATGTATTAGCATTACCTGAAGGTTATAGGTTTTAATCCTGCTGGGAAAAGTACTCGGATTGTTTCTTCAAAGCCGCCTGTGTCACTGACTGAATAACATATCTTACAAAGACTTACTTAAGTCTGGGAGGTGACTTGCCCAAGGGAGGTATTCCGGATTTCAAGCGACAGGGATGGTCTAATGATTTTTTGGGGTGTGAAATTTTCAATTTTGGGATTTTTTTGGAAAATTTTGGCAAGTATTCTTTGGGGTATTCAAAACTAATGTTTCTATTTTTTGAGTTATATAATTGTTTTTAATGCTTTCTGGAATTTTTTTTTTTTGGCTGGAATTTTGGCATGGAATTTTTTGGGGGTTAAATTTTGGTCAAGGGATTTTTTAAGGTTTTGTTTGAAGCCCTAGGGATTTTCTTGGGTTTTGATTTTTGCCCCCATCCGATCATCCCTGTGACTTGAAATTCAGAGTACCCACCTGGTGTGCTTTGTCACATATGTTCTGTTTTATGAGCCAAACAGAACAGAATTCCACTTTACCTGATGCTTCTCCTAAGATGAAGAACATAACTTGGTAGTAAAGAACAGAAGTTGGAGCCCCTTTGGTCATCATAGCTTCCCAACAATCATCAGAAATAGTACACAAGTCACTGTAATTACTAATCCTGCTCCCAGTAATTTCTCTAACACATTGAGCAAACCTCTCTGTATCGGTTTCATCTTTCTGTCCTTCATCATAGTCTTGTTCTTTATAAATATATGGTTTGTAATATGTCCACTGAGAGTTAAGCAGTGGATAAAAGAGTGGGTCATTCTTCATGACCAAGGGAGTAATCTTCTTTAGAATGTTAGACACTCTGCGTAGGAGATCTTCTACATCAATGAAGACTTTTAGTTTGAGTTTAATTTTCCCTCTTTCTGCTTCTTGAAGTAACCTCTTGAGGTAGCCTGCAAGACAAATTAGATGTCCTTGTATAGTTGTATTGGGCTTTCTCAGGTGCATTAAAAAATCAGAAATTGTGTGGCATTTTCAGGGCAGATTGTGCAATAGGAAAGGTCTATTGTGTGAGAATTTAAGGGATTAAATTTAGCTGTACTTTACCAGGTTTCAGATGAGAAAAATCCTTTTAATATTGTTTAACAGACAATTGTAAGTGTAACAAATATTAGTAACATCCAACTAGTGGTCTATTATCAATGCTGCATTCTGATTGGTTGAGCTACTACTAGGCTACATGTTATAGCCCACTAGTAGCAAAAAGTGTGGGCTTTTTGGCGGCAAAAAAGGATTAAAGTCTAGCTTTAACTAGCTAAAGTTTTTTTATTCTCGATATTTTTGACCAACTAGTTGGATTTTACTAAAACAATTATTCCTCTCGCCCTCATGGCCTCTGAGTCAATAGCCCATGAATATATCATCTTTTTAGTAAGAACAAAGTAGTGAAATTAAATTGTCCTTTTACCTTGACTGATAAGAAAACAAAATAATATGAAAGAAAAGGGCACTTGATATCACAGTACATGACACGTTGTACTGATGACAACACTACTTGTTAACCACATGGGCTCAATTTTTGCCACTCATCTGAGTCTGGGGAAAAGGTAGAGAGGGGGGGGGGGGGGGGGAGTCCAAACAGTAGATAGCGGCTGGAAATTGAGTCTTCATGTATGTTACAAATACATGAAGTAAACCCACTTGCTCAGGTTTAACTAAACCAAGGCAGGATGATTTGTCACTCCAACACACAAACCTTGATATGAGATCCAATTTAAATGAAACCTCTTAGTCAGAACTTTTGCATACTGCTTTTCATTTCTTAAGATTTTACATCAACAAAAACGATTTTGTAATTTTTGAAAAATTTTTCCATTGGCCACTTTTAAGAGCCAAAACTCCTGCTTACCGGTACCAGCATATTTATGTTTGTGGTTCAATAAATAATTTTTATTTTATTGATTTGAAACATGCTTATAAAATACAAACAGTGATTTTGAATCCTATGCAAACACTCAATAAAAAATTGGGCACTGTAATTTTACAACAAAATTCAAGTGCAAGTATAACATTTTTTTAAAAGTCAGTTTCAGTGCCAGTAATTTTTGTCTTAAGGAAACAACAGTGTATGAAATTGAACCTTTTTACTAATGTCCATCTCAAACTTTACAACAGCCACTTTCTTAGAATTTTCCTACCCATTCTTGTTACTCAGTACGATGAACACTGGACTAGCCTGTTAAAATGTAAGTGGGAGGTACTAGGTTGCAGGATTCAAACCTCAGAAAGACTACCGACCACGAACTTTTTAACTGGTGAGATCACCTTCCCAGTCATGAATTGTTTCATGTTTTGTGGAATTGTGACAAAGGTATAGCAAATTAAATGAAGATTCTGAAGATGATTGGGGAGTTGTTGACAATGGCAATCCTTCTTATTTGCTGCCATCCTGTTAATATTATTTTACATTCTTGCAAATCATTCTATGTCATACTTTTCAATTTGGCTGTGTGATGAGGTGGCCGGTTTTGGAGGCAAATTTGCATGTTTTGAGAACAAAAAAAGGTTTTGGAAGATCTTTGATTAGTGTACATTTTGGATATATATTTAACACATAATTATTTAAAAATAATTAAAAATGTCAAAATAATAATCTCTCATATTCAAGTGAGAAGAATCTAATTGGATGGAAATGGTCAAAGGTCAAAACAAGTTGATTTCTTACTATCTGCTGCAAAGACTACCATTCTATTCCTTTTCAACCCAACTGATGTGATCAATAATTTCATAATAAATGACTTATGAACAGGCAAGGCTTTCAGTAGGGAATGTTATTACATGGGTGAATCCACAAGGGGGCAAGTTTGAGCTGAATACTTGTTTTGATTGGCTACCCAGGAATGTAAGATGGGCCCCCATCCTGCCTGCTTGAGATCTATGAGGCTAAATGAAATTTAGGCTAAGTTAAACTCGAGACATAGCCGGGCAGCAGTGTCTCTTCGGAGGTATGCGAGGGCACCCTAATTGGGTCGAAGGGGCTTGTGGCTCTTTTACAACCCCTCTTTTGAGGTCAGGCCATTTTGTTTACATGTCGTTGCCTGTTGTGGCTTGTGACTGAGAAGTCTTTTCTCTGCTTCCAAACCTCCCCCCACCCCCCTATGGTAAGTATATGGTAATTATGTTAGGTTCTACAGGTTAGTAATGTGATGGTGCCAATGTGGATGATACTGTCAGGGTTGTCAAGGTTACACATTGCAGGTTCAGGGGTTCACCAGCCTCACAGGCACATACCCTGGGCATTTGACAAGAATTTAGCTCTGTACAGTGAGGGATTTGACCAAAAATTGAGGCCTGCCCTGTTGAGTGTTTGACTTTGATGTAAAGATATTGGTCAGCAGTCAAAAGCAAAAGGATTTTGTACATTCAGCATGTGATTCCACATAGGTTTTGCTTTCTACTGATATTGTATACCCCCGTTTATTAAATATGCCTTTGTTCAATGTCTGAAGTGATGACAAGTCCATTCTAAAAAGTATGTTACCTTAAAACTTTTCAGAACTTGAACTGATTCATCATACAGTGTAGTATTCATTTACAGATATATAGTCAGTCTATTATATTCACTGTTTTGTTGGAGCATTTGTGAGCCGTTGAAAAAGCTCATTAAATGTGGGCTTTCTGAAATGAACAAACCTCTGTAAGAAAGCTTTCAGAGACCAGGGGTGGATCCAGAGTAGTTCAAGTGATTTCCAGAAATCACTCAAATGTTTCCAAACCTGCGTTTGTTACTCCTCAGGTTCTTTATTGTAGTCCAAGAAATCAATTATCCTTCTTGTTTTATTGTTTATTATGAAATAAAAAAAAGAAAAAAGCATCCCATCTCGTTATTTCTTCAATCACACAGCATACCCGGTCCTTTCCAAGCGAATTCGACGAGTGTCCGTTTGCGCGGTTTCGTCTGTGGGTGGTATCATAGTGAACAATTTGTCACAGGAAATCAGGGATAGCAAATATTGTTTTATTATGTCAGACGAAGCAGCTGACATATCAAATAAAGAAAACCTTTCTGTTGTGATCAGGTTTCTCGATTCCAGCAAAACAGTGAGAGAGGAATTAGTGGGATTCTACCTTTGTGAGGATGGAACAACAGGAGTAGCTATCAAAGATTTAATAATTGGTGCTGTAGCTGATTTAGGGCTATCTATGGATGACTGAAGAATGAGAATGGAAAATATTTTAAATGAATAATTTTGTACCAGACAGTCACTAGTGTTTCTAGAGTACTTGTGAGTTGTGTTCCATCAGGGTTAATGTAATCCTTAAACTGTTGGTCAGGAGAACAGAACAGAAATATAGCTGGTGTCTGTTGTGCAATAATTTCTAGTAATACTCATATATGGACAAAAAATCATTCTTCAATAGTTTTCTGAGTTATGTTTCCTCTGACACTGAGAGTTCAATAAGCTTAAATGGTTTTTACATATTCTCTTAATCTGAACCTATTGGACCACATCATTTTACACTGATCTATAAGGGTGAAAAAGGTAAGAATGATTCCAACTTTTCAATTTTGCTGTTACATTTTCATAATAATGATGTTTCTTAATATTCACTAATCTTCATATTTGTTTTCTCCTGCATTCCCACTAACACTGAGATGATTCCAACTGGAGACTTATTTGCACTCCCACAAGCATCCAAGACAGTAGTCCAGGCAGCACATCTCTAATACATCTTCAATGCAGGTAGCCCAAAATGTTAATTTAGATGGTAGACTCCTTCGACACAGAAAGGCAAATTTTAGACCAAAGAAAAATACTTTATATAGTCAAAAACAGAAAAACTCTACTGCTTACTTTCATGTTATTCTGCTTTGTATGTGTAACTTATGTTTAAGGCACAGAAATAAATTTTTGTACAGAATTATGCCTTTTTGAGGAGGAAAATTGCATTCTGAGAGCACTAAATTTCAAATTTTCTTGGGGGAGCATGCCCCCAAACCCCCCTAGTTAAGTTGGAGCAAATCACTCATGTAAAATCCTGGATCCACCCCTGGAGACTAACCATTCTGGGTGTGTTTAGTGGGATGTTTACATTTAAATAAATGGTTGGTTAAGCCTGTGTAGCAGGAGGAGGACATTGGGGGGTACTCAATACAGCATTACTGTAAGAAAAATTAGCAAATACAGAATTACTGTGTTGAAATTCCAATACCACATTTTATGATTGGTCTGGCTAACTTAAAGTTGTATTCATCTCGTATGTTTGTTTATATCAAGCATGTAAAGTCAGCACGAATTTATCATTACACAGAAGAAAAAGCCCAGTCATTGACGTCATTGGATGCAACAACAATTCCATTGTAGATTAACTGTCTCAAATTGTGTACTCATTTTCAATTATGTCTGACGATTTAAAATATTAACTTTTATTTACCTGAAAAGCTTACTGTGTTTTGTGTTGCATATTGTATTGACCTGTATCAGACAGGAGAGTGGAAATCAATAGAGAGATTAAGATTCACGTTTACGGCATACGGCAAACGGCAAACGTCAGTTGAAAATTTCTCAGAATAGAAAATAAGCAGATAAAAACAGTCGAGAACGATTCTTGTGGACAAAACTGGCATAAAACTACTTATTTTTGTGTAGAAGCAATAAACAGTAAACGAAAAATAAGGGGAAAACTTGGTCACGTGGTACAAATTCACGTTTGCCGTTTGGCGTAAACGTGAATCTTAACCTCTCTAATGATACAGCAATACTGTGAAGGATCTTCTTTTACAAAATACCATAAGCCAAGAGCATGAAAAACCGCATGCCGCAGGGCTAGGTGATATATTAAAATTTAAATTACTGAAATACCGATTGAAAAAAAATTCAGTACTGTAATACTAACTAACCTGCCAGCATACCAGGGAATTTGACAAAATGTTTTTAAAAAAAGTCAAATGCCCGGGGGGGGGGGGGGGGGAGGGTTTGTCTGGGGGTGGTTTTGGAATTGACTGGTACATAAGTCTCCCCACAGACGAGAACTGGGGTGTTATGAGGATCAGAATTATTTTTAGTTTATCCGTCATGCAATTCCAGACTTTTCTAGAATTACCTTATAATCTGTAATATTCCAGAAATATCTGTAATGTGACTCAGCAGTTTCCGCAAATAGTAAATGTTGTAATGCACTATAAATAGTAATGGAACGTTCTAGATGTTTAAAGAAAAAGTATAAAACTAGGCTTCCAAGTATCAAGGTCTTGCTGTTGTGTGCCCGAGGGTTTTCCCTCGTGGCTAGTTGTGATTGAGCTATAGTCAACTGCTATAACTATGGAGGAGCTATAACCTTGGACATTGCTATATCAAGAGAAAAGAAAGAGACGATAGCAGAAAAGAGAAGATAAAAGAGTTCATGATGAAGTTTCCCCAGCGAGTTTGTAAACACAGAAAAGCCAATGAGTGGAAAGGATCCAGTGAATCAAGAAAGTCAAGCATTAATGATGGGGTGTTACTAAACAGAGTAACGCAGTAACGAGTAACGAGAAAACGAGTAACGGGATAAAAATTCAAGAGGTTAAAAATATTCTTAATGAAAGAAAAAACATAAAATCAGTTGTAATTTCCTAATAATGACCTTTACCAATCTCAAAAAATATGTGTATTCCAAAAAGTGCTTAAAACAACAACGTCAACCCCCCCCCCCCCCCCCAACCTACCCCTCCATACAGCAAAGTAGAAGGTGTTTTCGTGCGGAAAAAGTCACCTGGTTACAGCTGTTATTTGTAAGTGAATATGCCTACTGTGATCCAGCAGATAGAGTAACAAAACGTCCCGTTTATCGTTCACCTTAAAAGGTTATTTCCTACAGCCCAGGATCAGGAAGACTATTTTAAAAGAGCCAAGTTTCTGAACAATTGTCGCAAATCATTGAGTATTTACAACTGAACAAAACTGCATACACTGGTTTTAAGTCAGTGTTCATGAGTAGTAGCCGGGTAGTAGCATCACCAACATCGACATCTGCATCAGTAACATTGATTTCCGTATGGTTAGTTAGATAACGCTGTATACGTTGTGCTTATTGAGATCATGAAGAAAAGAAACAGAAAGTTTGTTTTGTGACGCATTCTTTTTTAGACAGGGTAAACTATGGGATTACCCTAAGTTTCAAGGTTTCGATCAGTGTGAACGATTGTGATAATATAACTAATGGATTAATTAAATTTTGTAAGAAGATAAAGCAAAAAGTACTTCTTATGCCAAATGCAGGTCCCTGTTCGTAGTCGCAGGATGGTAAAAACCGTCTGCAAGTGTCCGCACTTCAGCTCCTAATACCAGGTCCTAATATTAGAGATTGATCATCAAAGCAAGTCTAGAAGACACGACCATTCCTTTCCTGAAGGGATCATAAGTCACTGGGAACGAGGGCTCTTCTACGATTTCAAAATACTATTAGTTGTTGCAATCTTAGCTCAGCCGTTTCATATAACAAACCAATACTTTTTTTTAAGTTTGCCGCAACCGTTGTCTACGCTCGGGGAGCGTTGCGTGACGACACTAAAAACGGCTGTGTAGCAGACTATCGCAAGCGTGACAAGAAGAGGAAAAAGTCTGTGACAGAATTAAGTGCTGACAGGGGCGTATAGTAGCTACCTTTATTTATTAAGCCATTAAGCCCGGGCTTAACAAATTAAAACTTGGTCCAAAATGAGTTCATGATTGCAAATTATCAGGGAGTGAAATTGCAACTAATACAGGTGCCATTATGTCTGTGACGATTACGCAAAATGACACATATTTCACAAGGAAACTCTATCGCCGGAGAATGCCATTTTGGTTTTCCCAGTAGATATGTAGGGGTCCTCTTTGCTTACTTTTGATGACCTGCTAGAATCATTTGGTTTCAAAACTTTCGAATTTGGAGGATCTCAACTCCAAAATAACATCTAGTATTATCGATAGTATTAAAACCGGCCGTTTACTCCTTGTTTGTTCTGTATTTCCTTGTTTGGTTTCGTTTACATTTTTTTTCTCGGGGACGCTCCAGACTTATTCGACTTAATGGAATTGACTTTGAAATATCAAGTAGCCAAGTGAATCCTACAAAAAAAGAGTTAATTTCATGCCCTGGCGGTAACATTGCTTTGCGTGTATTCTGCATTGATTGATGTTAAACGCAACTTCAAGCTAACCCATGCATTTGAATGTTACTTTTACTTTTACTTTGCTTTAATTAAAAATCGTCTAAAAACTAGTCTCGCTCTGCTATTCTATTTTGCCGCCAATATTCAAACTTCTGAGTCTTTGCATCGGGAGGCTATTTTAAACATGATTTATAATTCCTTACAGTGACTATAATTAACTTTTGAAAGGTAGCCATGATTAAGTCGAATCCCTTATTTTCGAGAGGACGAGTCTGAAAGACATTGAAAGTTGAGCAGGAAAGGTAATAACCTCAGGAGTAATAAGCGAGCAAACTGTTTCTAAGCCTTGGCAATCGAGTACATGCAATTGGTTAGTTGATAACCGTAACAAGGACCCAACAAGGTTCTATTATTTTCATTTACCTGGCAGAGCTATTTCTACTAAGAAATGAAATACTATTGTGGCAATAAGAAAGAAAATCTGTACCTCACCTTCCTCCATTGTTGCTCCCAGGTCATTATTAGGATATTACAACCATTTTTATGTTTTTTCTTTCATTAGGATTTATTTTTTTATTTTTTTAACCTGTTGAATTTTTTTCCCATTACTCGTTTTCTCGTTACTCCATTACTCGTTACTGCGTTACTCTGTTTAGTAACACCCTTAATGATGTCTCAAGTCAGTTGAGTTGACAGTTGTTCCTGTATGGCCATGAAAGACAGTAAGCCTGCTTGCTTTATGAACTGCTTAACTTAATTAATCTTTAACTCTAGTAACTATAACAGTGTATAATTAAATAAATAATAGTTAAAAAAGGTAACTGCTAGATGTCACACTTTTGTTGCGTGCCTTATATCGTACTCGGGCACTCTAAAAGTAGGTCTCTTTAAATTAAGAACCAGTCACTTCGATTAAAGAACAACATCCTTGTTTTAAGAAGGAAAAATATTGATTTACAAATGTTTTTAAGATACAGAAAATGGTTTTAAGACAAAGCCTAAATTAAGTGAAAGGATATTGTTTTAAGACAACATTCCTTGTTTTTATTTTTGTTTTAAGGGCTGGATTCTTAAATCAATAACCTTTTTTTCTAAAATAAGTCGCTCAATTTACTTCTGTATTCCAACGGAAAAATTTATACGTAAACATTTCGTAAGCCTAACCTTGAACTCAAATAGAGTTTACAGCTATGTTCAAAGCTATATTTCTTACTTGAAAAGTCCTGGGGAAAATAACATGTGTAAATGAAAAATGAAATTTGATTTTAAATAACAACTGGAGAAGGATTTTAGACTTGTAGGCCACATTAAAGTTTCCTTAGTAGAAAATTACAAGGCACTATGAATTTGAAACACATGCAAACATGATTGTAAAATTATCAACAAATTTTGAAAAAGTTTCAGTTAGAATTTTTTCGATCAAAAAGATCTATAGTCGTGACTAAAAATGGACCAATCACAAAGCAACAATTCAGCAGAAGCTGACCTCTCAGGAAACAGGCAATTAAAATTGCCTTTCTCTGATTGGTGCATTTCGATCCTCTGCCCACAGACTGTCTCATGCAGAGCAAAAGGTAAGCTTTCGAACATTTGACTGAGCATTTGAGTATGAACACTTTTGAATTTTGACGGTATGCAGTGTTCAGTAAGAGTTAATGCATCTACACCTTGGACTTTGGTGTACAGTTTATCTTTGCAAATTGTTATATTCTGCAACTACCTACTCAACTGGATTTCAGTAAGAGGTAATGCATCTGCCTTTGGATTTGGACTTGTGAACAGTTTATCTTTGGGACTGTCTTATATTCTTCACCTTTAAGTACCCATGAAACTATCAGCTTGCAGTTTAAAGGAGAAATGTAAATAAGCTATCAAGATTTATTGAATTCAGTTCTCCTTGTAGTAGTAATGTCGTTTTCAGTTTTACCTAGAATCCACTTTCAGAGATCAGAATCAAAGTCATTTGTGAAAAGGATTCCAAATTTACACTGTCACAAATACCACATTATGTACTGTCAGTGTTTCCAGTTGTAAAGAAAAATGTAAATAAAGGAATGACACTTTTATATCAAATTCAGTTTTAGTAATATTTTTTATGGACCCGTTGGACTCATTTTGGTATTAAAAGATCAAAATATGGCTTCTGTAAACTGCTTGTGGGCCTGCTGGAGTGTAAAACAAGCCTTTTGAACTTAAGGTTAATTGTTTCAAGTTTTGAATTGTCTTAATTTAGCAAACGTTCGCTTATTTCTCATCTTATATTTCAAGCAAGACCTTCCCTTATTTTAAGTTTTGAGAGTATTGTTTTGCAATGTAAAACAAGCAACTTTTGCGCTTCCTAGAGGACATTAAAACAAGTAAAATTTTACTTGTTTTGATAATCTGACTTTTAGAGTGGGGAGTTCTTTTTACTTATGCCTTTTTCATGGGCATCTCTTGGTTATTCCGGTACGTAACAGGGGTTAATTCAATTACACTTTTACAAGTGCTATATTTACCACTTTTTTTAAATCTACAAGTGCATAAGTGCGTATGGCTATACTTGCAAAAGTTTTCTTACATTGACCCCTGCGGTTACCACTGGGCCAGCGAAATATTTCGAAAACAAGTATGCAGTGTGTTTCAAACCAACCAAGTTAAACAAGTTTTCTTCTTTCTCGCCTAGATCAAATAATGACTTAAATAGTTCATCCCGTTAATAGTTCGATAAAACACCATCGCAAACCTACGTTATGCTTTAATACCGTACCTTCGGCGACGCGCAACCCAAGAACAGCATCCGAATCAAGTTTCTTGTACTCACGATCGAAGTAGAGCAAATCTTTCACAAAGGCTTTGTAAAGTTCACCGAGATCATCTTTTGTCACGCTACTCTGGGTTAATGCTTCTTTCAAGAAAAAATAAAATTGAAAGAAGTAAAATAGCAAACGGAAATTTCGCGACATGAGTGACAACGATTTGCAGGAAAATTTAACAAGATTTAAGTTTATACTTTATGTATCCTTCATGTATTTTTCAGCAAAATCTGACACGTACCCTGCTGGCATTGACCCGCTGACCAAAAAGGCAGAAGACTCTTGGTACGAGATTGACTCGCAAAACTACTCGCGAAGTAAAAGGATTTGAAAGTCACCATGAGAGGTGTGCGAGGTTTCATCGCAGAGAGTTCAGAGTCAACCTAAATATTCCTTTATATAGTTTCACAAACCCCTCTCTCAGTCGAGCAAGAAATAGGCCTTTTTCAATAGGTGCAGTTTGTCGAGTTCGTTAGACTTTGAATTTATAAGAGAAAGTACGAAAATAAACAAAATACAACTTAAATTCCATTTGTTGACAATAATATAGAAATAAAAATGACTCACCTTCGGTGTTCTTGTTATGTTTTATCGACGTTTAAGATTTTGAGTTCTACATATTGTCAGTACAACTCCGAGTCGAAATCCTAAACGTCGATAAAACGGCTTCTAAATAAATGGCTCTAAAACCAAACAAACGTAACAGTAAAAAACATATCAAAAACAAAAACACAAGGTGAATCATTTTTATTTTCTATTTTTGTCAATAAATGGAATTTAGGTTGTATTTTGTTTATTTCCATTCTTTCTCTTATAAATTCAGTCTACACTGGGGCACCAACGAGAATATAGTTCAAAACCACTTAAACATAGCATTGTTGAACGTATTTTAGTTTTTAACGGTAGATATAGGCGTATTTTTATCCCCTAAAATTTTTTCATCTGTTCAGATTTCCTAGCTGAAAGACTAGTGATCCGGAATTTATAGGGATCAAACTTACCTTTCCAAAAATTTCAGCTAGAAAAAAGGCTCCCGAAAATCCTGGGTGACCTTTTTAGGGTAAAAATCCGTTAAAAATGGGCAATTATACCATTTTTTAGATGTTCGAAAATCCTAGGAGAGGCAGGCAAGCAAGAAATTTTACAACAAATGTTCCGAACATTCTAGATCTCAAATCGTCTTCCGAAGCGATATTTTCCGACAAAAGTGACGAACTCCCACAGAGTCTGGGCGGCCTGTGGTAAATTTAAATCTTTCCCTTAAGCAATTAAGGGCTCAAATTGCCTGTCATGAATAAAAAGGAGGTTTGAGCCATGTAATGCTTAAGGAAATATCTCACGAAAGTTTGAAAATTTCGAAATTTACAAGGATTTTTATGGAAAGCCACTCAAGAGTCACTGGGTGGTAAGAGTCCCCCTGCAAATCCTTATAAAATACGGCGGCCGTTCCAATCGCTACTATTGAGATATAAGGCTGAAATGTACAGGTTACCAAATTTTAATATGCTCTTTCAGCTTGTGCTAACAAAATGTTTCAAAAGCGAACCGTTTTCGTGTTTACCGAAAGTTAATCACGTGATCAACTAATGCAAAAGGCCTGTTACTAACGATGCAAGACTGTAAAGAAGCACCCCCCTTCTTAAAGAGCGCGCCCGGATGGAGAGTGAGATACTGGAAACGCCTTTGGACAGAAGCGATGGATAAGCTGCGTTATGATGAATTATGGCTAAAAATTATGAACCGTGTTGGTCAGTAAGCAGAAATCTCCGTTGGAATTTGAACCATGAAAGGCATGTAAAAATTCGAAAATTACGTTAGAATGGGGATTTCATTGATAATATGGCGTCTGGTCTTATTATTTGGGTGTGGCCCAAATAAAGTAATGGAAACGGCTTGTTTTGAAGCAAATGTACAATAGGCCTGCAATACCTGCTAACGTAAACAAGGCAAGTAAACAAGCGAAGCGAGGCGAATGCCTGCCATGCGAACGTCATTCAACACTACATATTCTCCTTTATCGTTTTCGTAAAGTAAACCAAAATCCATAAAACGTTCCTTCGGAATCTCACGCAAAGTGTAGTTTTTTCAAATCCTCAACACTCCCTGGTGGATTCATAAAAAAAAAATACTCTTCTAGTTGAAATGCAAAGTGAGAAAAACGCTTGAAATTCATGTCTGCCGAAATAGTGAAAAAATTCATCTAAAACTCTTATCCTTTTAACAGTAGTGCACAAACCGTGGCTTATATTTTTCAGAGGCCCTTTTTGAGGGGCTTCTTTCTGGAGGAGCTTATCTACGGAGGAAAAAATTGCGTTTCAAAATCGATTGGGCTAGCCTTATAGTTGTAAGTAAATTTACCTTTTTTGCTTTGTTTTACTTTGTATTTGAGGGTAATTTTCCAAGTACAAACCCCCGCGGGGCTTATATTTAGAGGGGCGATTTAACGGAGGGTTGTTTGCGTTACCGGTTTGGGGGGTCTTATATTTGGAGGGGCTTATTTTCGAAATTTTACGGCATTTTGCCGCTAAAGCCTGTGTCGCTCCATGTAATGGAATCCGGATCCCAGAAACCGGAAAATTCTTGCTTATGGAATGCGGAATCCTGGGGTTTGGAATCCAAAATCCAAATTCAACTAGCAAATACTGAAATCTAGTACCTGGAATCCGGAATACACAATGTGGAATCCAGAATCCAAGACTGTCTTGCATGGATTCCCTCACACTACTTGCGAGAAGCAGAAATGCGGTGATCCTGAAAGTGCAGTATGTCAAAACAGACAGTGAAACTCTGCTCTATTCGAGAATCCTTCAGATGAAAGGCGCTATTTTATTTTGTTTATAGGATGGAATCTAGAGCGTCCATTGTTTCAATTGGCTTGCCGAATCCTTCCTCCATGCATTACATCTCTTTGTCCCGAGATTCACCTGAGACGTTTTTTTCCTACGGTCTTGCGCTGTTTAGTTTCAACAAGAAGTTTAAAATCTCATCTCCGTTTTTCTTTGCCAAAGACAACAGCAAATTACTTATTGTGTTTCCGCAGCGTTATAATTTGATGGTCGCAGGCTCTAGAAGGTCTGCCTTCTCCGTCAAGGGAATTTTTGATAGAAAGAGAAGTTCGAATGCAGATACAGTCTACTCGCGATAACTCAAACCTTCAACCGGGAAATCGGAAAAAAAAATCGAGTTATTGGGAGTTCGGAGCAACAAACCAAAAGTAAGGAAATGGGATTGGGGAGGAATGCAAGCATAGTACACAGTTCACAGTACAGCGCTAAACACTGTACATTTGTATTGAACTGACAAAAAAATACACTGTTGTTTTGAAATAAATTTAATATGTTTGGATAACAGTTCACTACTTTATATTTTAAAACATGGTTCGAGTTAGCTTAGTTATCTTTGTTCGCTTAAAGCATGGTTCGAGTTAGCGAGGGTAAAATTGAATAGGAATGATCCTGGAAACAAAAATTAATATGAGTTAGGGGGAGGTTCGAGTTACTAAGGGTAAAATTACAGTAAATGTATGAAGGAAATCGAGGGGAAATTGACTTTGGTTCGAGTTCGAGAAGGTTCGAGGGTACTTTACAGCTGTAATAATCTAACCATCAAAATCTTCAAGACTGACCATGAGACAAAGGTCTCAAACTGTGCTGAATCTACTGGTATCAAAGCATGTTTCTTTCAGAAAGCAGATGCATCACAAAATTTCCTGCTCTATCAACATATACATAGCCTGCAGAACAGGCACTGCTTTTTTGAGTCAGTTTTCGGAAAAGCGCGAAACATGAAGAGGGACGTGGAGCGCGAGTACGTGCGACGGAAGAACGCGCAGGAAAAAAAAATAACGCCTGACCACACACCATTGCTCGTTCCATTCTGCCCCACAAGACACATCCCCAAATGACCAACCAGTCATTCTGCGTCTTCCCTCTTCGCGCGTGTCTTGCGCATTCACTCTCTTCGCGTTTCCTTCTCTCGCCAGAAAAACATAAAATAAAAAAAAAAACAATAAATAAATAATGATAATAAGAATAATAACGCCTCTTCTGCGCGCTACTAGCTATGAACACAGAACAAGGATTAAATCCCGTTTATAACTTATAGCCGTTCTCAATATGGCCTTAGTTTCATTTCAGTGTAACTGATTGTAGCAAAATATATCCAGTCATCCCACTGTGGTAAGCTGCTGACCTTGTTCAAATTTGCACGACCGCAGTGAGAGAACCACCATCCAGAATTCCCGTTCACATTTGCACAGTTTCCGTATTTGTTAGCATCGTTGTCTCGATCTGATGTCGAGAATTGCATTCCGTTTTGCACAAATGCAGGGTTTGGGTCACCGCTGATTGCGTTGCCGATATTTCCCATATAAGACCCTACACTAAGGCGATAATTATCCTCAGGTCCGGTTATCGAGAAGTTTTGATACACAGCAAATCCCTGCTGGTTATTACTGCTCTCTTTAAGTTCGATCCTCAGCTTTACAGGTGTTACTGTGAGGTGCGACAAGATCATATTTCCAAGCCAAAAAGACGAGCTAACATTGCCAAAGCCTGCTTCGTATTCTACCCAGTTTTTGGAGAATAAGTTTGTGAAAGGACTAGAGCGTCTTTGGACCACAGTCCACCCTCCACCGTCCGTAGTCTGGTCACAGTACACGGTAACATCAGGTCCATTGTCATCAGGCGCTATTCGCTTGACGCCATCTGTTATGTCACCAAGTTCCATTAATTCTTTACAGCTGTGTGCTACGGAAAAACGCGGGAATTATTTAGTATTTTATATTTCAGAAATGTAACTATCGTTTTAAGTTGCTCCCTGCGGCGATTTGTCGATGTATGGCGTTTTAGAACTGTTTTCAGGGCTATATAGCCAAGTAGAAAAGTCTACACACAATGTCGCTAAAAGTACAATTAAAACACAATCATATCAGATAAGGTCACCTAAGTCCTCTTTATATGAGACCCAAGTATAATAAGCGCAAGCAACATGTGCCTCAACCTCGTGCCCAGGGTTTGTCTTATTCGTTTTCCTCAGGGAGACTCTGGGAGCCAGGTTAAGAAATTTTCCGAGTAGGCTGAGTATGATCTGAACAATTCTGTCTACCGCAGATGCACACACTCACTAGTCAGGTTAACGTTCTGTTTGACGCAAGAGCGCTCAACTAGCTTTGGTTGTTGAAAAGATCAAATAGCTTGCCTTCTCCTTATTGTCCCTTCCTTTGTTGCGTTACTGACTCAGTGAATTGTTGAAGCTGAATTTCACATTTCGTTATCATTAAAGTCAACAAGGAGTGAGCAAACAATGTCTGGTGCATAATGTGCCCTAGTTGACGGTAATAAAGTGTTTTTTCTTTTTTTGAAGAACTGTAGTCTGTAAGGCCCGCAAGTGCTTTCTAGTCTCCTCTAAGCCTAATCTCTTACTGTGCAGCCTCTGTACGTATCTGAAGGCGATAAGAGCTGCAGGGCCTTTGGGCAAGTGACAAGTTGTTCGCTCACGTTCTTGTCACAACTTCATGCTCCACCCTCCACCATCATTTGCACTGGTTCAACCGGTTATTATCTATCGTGCTTCATTCTTGGTTGTACAAGTTTTTCACTTATTTATCTTTTCTTTTTAAAGTTTACCCGTATCTTATTAAGTTGAATATTTTATTAATCAACGTGCTTATGCGCTAATGCGCGTTTTCTTACACAATACCTTTTGCCCTCTCGCACTGTTTACCACGGAACATCTTAGGACACTGACAGTAATACATCTCCTCATGACAAATGTCCACGCAAGTACCGCCATTATAACACTTCTTATGCGCACATCCAGCGCCTTTCTGTAGTAACAAAGAAAGAAAAAAACGCATTAAGAGTCCAGCTCTCCTCCTTGGTATCTGACTGGTCCTCCCTGAAAACCTATAGACAGTAAGGCCCTTTTCAAACGTCGTGCCACTGCCGTGCCTAACTCAACTGATCGAATTAAATTCGACTTTAGCACGGCAGTAGCGCGACGTTTGAAACCAAGTCGTGCTACTGCCGTGTAGCACGGCAAGTTTTGCCTAGTTACACGGCAGTAGCTCGATTTGGCTTCAAACGTCGTGCTACTGCCGTGCAGAATTCAATTCATAAATCATAAATACATTAGAATATATTTACAAGTTTGCTAAACCGTTTCTTTATTTTTGTGTTTTGTTTTTGGCTACAGCCGTTCTATTCGACTGTCATTGTGTGAATTAAATTCGACGTCCGAAACCAAGTCGTGCTAGTGTCGTGCTGCAGTCGAGCTACAGTCGAGCCAGCTTAGCACGGCAGTAGCACGACGTTTGAAACATTTAACGCTCTTAGTTACATATTCTACATATTCAAATAGTCACCCAATGTAAGGGAATCCAAGAGAGCCTTGGATTCCGGATTCCACGCCATGGATTCCGGATTCCAGCTACTGGATTCGAAATCTTTTTCAGTGGAGCTTGGATTCCGGATTCCAATTGTTGGTGGGATTCCGGATTCCTACAGCTGTATTCCGGATTCCAAGGCCCAGGATTCCGGATTCCACAAGCAAAAATTTCCAAGATTCCGGAATCCGGATTCCCTTACTTGGGGCGACAAATAGGATTACACAGCATGTGACAGATGTAAGGCAAACAGGATTTTGCACCATGTAAGGGAATCCAAGACAGTCTTGGATTGAGAATTCAGCGCCATCAATTAAGGATTCCAGGTACTGGATTCCGGATTCCAATCTCAAGCGGGATTTTCGGATTTCTTGAGCTCAGAATTCTGAATTCCAAAACCAATGATTGCGGATTCCCCAAGAAAAAATTCTTGGATTCTGGATTTCACAAGCAAACTTGATGTGTTTGTTCGATATTGAATAATTATGTATATGCTAAAGATTACTGAATCAAACGTGGAACTTCATTGTGAATGAGTTCATCAGCACTTGATCGGCGACCATTTGACTGCTAAGGCTTTCATTAATTTTATTCCAGAAGAGGCACGACTAAAGTAATCATGTAAGGTACTGATTGCTGAATCAAAACTGTGGGATTCGAGGGGAAATTAAAGAGACGCTTACGTATACTTGGAATTGGGTAAATGAGTTTGCTTAATTCATAGTTTCTCTCCTTTAGATTCAACCAAAACACACATTGAACTTTTGAGACGGAGACAAAGTAGCTTTAGTGGCTTATTGGTTCTGCGTTAGGTGCGTTGTTGTTTGTGTTTTTCAATTTTTGTGGCCTAAGTGTCGAATACGTATGTAGACAGAATCAGCACACAATACTATAGTAAGAAAACCATGGTGAATCTAGTCAGCAGATTCTTGTACGACAAATACATGCTGACTCTACACTGATTTAGCCATTCTTGCCTCTCAATTAAGTTGTTAATATACCAACCTCTCTTTCGTTTAAAGACCCAAAATACAGGAAGCCACGCTTTTCTTGGAAAGCCTCTGGCTTTGTCTTCTTCGTTTGTGAATTAAGTTCACACTTATGAAATGTCTTATTGTAATTTTTAAACTGGTAATTGTACGATACGCAGCCATTGCGATGCAAGCAAAGTCTTCCACAGGCAATTTCATCTGTCACCTTGAGCCTACCAATTGAGAAATAAAAAATTGGCAATCGATTTACTAATTTCATTTCAAACTGTTATGCTAGGGAGAGGTCGTTGAGTAAGGCGTGGTACATTTCATAGTCCTGTCCTTAGAAAGTGAATTGAAGTAGTACCATGGCCGATCGAGTGAGGAAGCGAGTAGATCTGGTTTCAAGTACCACTCTGGGTTGTTTTCTGCTTCCAGTTGGTGTTTTTAATCACGGTATGTTATTATTATGTGTTTCCATATCATCTGAGTGAAATAACTGTAAACTAAAAAGAGCAACTAATTGCTATGGACAGGTCGTCACAAGGAATGGTAGATTGAGCGAATTAGGGTAGTTTTCTACTGTCGCGTATTAAATTTTTTGCCGTGCGTATACGCACGTAAAATTTAAGCGTGTAAACAAAATAGAGGCAAATGCATGGAAGGCCGCGAGCAAATGTAAGAGAAGAACCTCGCCCAACTTTTTACGTTTATGGATTGGTTCTACTTCACGTTTGAAATTGCTACCTTTCCTCACTTGCGGCGTTTTTCACGTGCGCTTATTAAGTATTTCTCTCGTTCTTTCAAACCTGAGTAAAAATAAGAGACTAATCGTAGCCTAAAGCAGCTAACGTCATACTTCTTCTATGGATGAGCATTTCTATTCTTTGTCACGTCTTTTAATAAATAAATGTAGTGCCTCGGTTTAGCGCGCGTGCGAAGCACCGTGGCTAGGGCCAATTTGGGAAACACACTAATGCCGAATATTTAGCCTTTGTTTACTGTTAAGGCCCCGTTCTGCCCTTTTTATTAGAATCGATCTCAGTATGAACGGGGCCTAACTCGTGCGCCTGTTAGTCACTATCCGAGACCATTAAGTCGCCATGGTCATGAAGATAGGATACTGGTGTACTTACACGTCGAGTATGTGTCCAGTTAAGGCTCTATCTGTTAAATAGCAGGGTAAAATATTTTAATTTTATTGTGATACATAAACACAAAGTTAAATAACAATCCGCCACATTGGGTGGTACCCCTTCGCTTGAAGTTCTTAAACACTTTTGAACGGATAACATTACTACTATATGAAAATATTTAAATAAAATTCTAACAGAAAACTAAACTGTCGGAAAATTACATTACTCCGCGCATTAGCTTGTTGTCCATTACGGATGTAGAAATGAATCTAAACCGTTGATTAATTCACGAGAAAGTGTAAGATTTTTTTAATCTTAAATTTAAAAACAATTCTTTCACTTATTTATTAGCTAAGTTATGGAACAGTTTGCCCTTTCAAGTACGTCTTTCAAGTGACGTAAGTGACTTCAAAAGTAAATTGCAAGATTGTCATTAGCTTTTTAGATTTTATGTTTTCATTGCAAAGTTTTTATATATTTATCGAGTTGCTTTTAAAATAGGAATAATATTACTTTATTTATACACGTTTGTATTTTGAATGAGTTTTTTAGCTCCTCGATGTAACGTGTTAAAATAAATGATTGATTGATTGATCGATTGATTGATTGACCCTGAATTTATGGTGGTACACCTGCCCTGGATTTGACAAGACTGTACATGTTTCATCTATCTAGTGTAATCAAACAAATTACAAAATTACCAATTATTCCCTTATGATACCAGTAAACCCATACTAAAATAACATACACTGAGTGCAAGTTCGAGATAAAACACCGTCATAAACTCGCCTTTTTCAGATGCTTGATATAATCCTGTTCTGCAGTGACCGGCAAACTTAGCCTTCCCTACGCCAGCTGTGAAGATTATAGTAAGAAGGTAGATTTCGGCCTTCATGACACCAGCCAGCTAAACAAAGGACGTAGATGACTTAAGAAGCTAAATCAACCGTTGGGGACATTGTATGGTAACAACGAATGCAAGCCAATCTGCAAACACGTAGACAAAAAGACATGCTAGTATGCAAGGAACAGGACAATTTCGACAGATAACCCACTCCTCTTTTTTTTTTTTTAATTGTATAACTGATTTATACTACTTACATACTTACATTGCTACTATACAGTGATAACTTAACAGTCCAGCTATATAATACAGAATAGCACACACACACATACATACACACACACACACACACACACACACATACACACACACACACACACACACACGCACACACACACACACACACACACACACACAGAGATTACTGATTATCCGCATAGAAACTGAAAGAGCCTCTGGAGAGTTGGCGCGATTGCTGTTCTCCGTACATCTCGACAAAGGAAAAAGGCTAAAAATCATTTTCCCGGATAAACGCTCCCCATTTTGCATTGAATTTTCTTAAGGTCCCAGTTTTAATGGCATAACGTCTTTCATAATCAAGACAATTTAGAAAGGTTCGAAAAAAGAGTTCCCATGAAGGGTTAAGGCCTTTTTGTTTAGAGAAATAGATGTGATACCTCGCAATTAAAAGTGCATGATGGAAAAGCAGGTTTGTAGTATGGTTCACGAGGCCTATGCAGGACAAAAAGGAGAATTCTTCGTTGAGAAAGCAAGACCTTTTTTTCATCCAGTTACCGATTTCATTCCAAAAGGATTTAACAGAAGGGCATTCCCAAAAGAGGTGCAAAAGAGTTTCCGAGCTTTCCTTACAGAAACTGCATTTATCATTAGATTTGATTCCAGTTTTAAAAAGGAAAAGGTTCGTTGCCAATTTTCTATGCAGAAGTCTAAATTGAAATACACGTAATTTAGATTCGTTGGTACATAGGAAAGCAAGGGTATATGACTTACCCCAATCAATCGTGTCAAAGTCACAGACGTTGCAGTCTGTCAGCCATTTTTCCTGACTTTTACAAGGAATAGACTGAGGCAGTTTTAGTTACAAATGATTTGTAAGCTAATTTACAGAAAACCTCAGAGGATAATAGGCTTTTGGTGTCGGTTTTACCACCTTTCATTTGTGGACAATGGTTTTTACGTTTTGTATTCGAGATGGTACATATCACGCCGTGGTACTGTAGAAAGTGAGTTTTTATCGCAAACTTTTCTTTGAAAGTATCAAAAGTTAAGAATTGTGAATCCTCTTCTAAAAGGTCATTTACGAAATAAATACCTGCCGAGGACCAGTTACGATAATGGATAGGCTTGTTGTCAATACGTATGAGAGAGTTGTACCAAATTGGTATTTCGCCGAAGTTGGAAGGTTGTTTTTTAAAATTCAGAAGTGACCACGTTTCGATAAGCTCTTTAGTAAAGGGCTCTTTTTTTCCCAAAGAGGCAACATCATCCGAATTAAGGTTACCTTGCAAAAGAAGGTACCGGTTAATGTCGTGACCTGTTAGAGAGAACTCTACAAACAGCTTCCATTTTCCTCTGTTATGAGGATCTAGATATCGTTGAATCCATTTCGCTTTAAGAGCGCGATTGAAACATTGTAAATCTAGCATCTTGAGGCCACCTTCGGCAAAGTCATTGATTATTTCTGTTCTTTTGACCTTATCTTGTTTGCCATCCCATAGGAACTTAAAAAAGACATCTTTTATTTCTTTAAGGTCATGATGCGACGATGGTAGAGGGGACAAGATGTAAACTAGCTGCGAAGCGAGCAAACTCTTAACGACCGTTATTTTCGCAAGAAGGGTTAATCTTCTAAATTGCCAAATATCAACTAACCTACAAATCTTTTCCTTTTTTTCTTCATAATTCAGTGTTAGAGATTCGCCTTTTGTTGTAGAGAACCAGACCCCTAAAGCTTTAACTTTATTGGCAGGCCACATAATATGTTGAAAACCCGGGATTACTCTTCTTTGCAAACGTGAAGAGCCGATCCAAAGAGCTTCTGTTTTTTCGTAATTGATTCGTAAACCAGAGATAGTTGGGAAAGAATCTAACAGACTAAAAGACTGGCGAACTGAGTTATCTGAGCCATCTAGGATCAAGGTTGTATCATCTGCGTATTGACTTAGCTTATACTCTGTGCCTAAAACACAAATGCCCTTAATTTGATTGTGGTTTCTTATGGCATTTCCTAGTATTTCAACACATAAAATGAATAAATACGGGGATAAAGGACAACCTTGTCTGACACCTCTAGTAAGATTGAAAAAGGCGGAAGACCAACCTTTATTTTGAATACAGCTGCTTATATCATTATAAAATAATTTAACCCAGGTAATCAAGGAGTCACCAAAGTTATAATAGCGGAGAGTTCTTTCAATAAAATTCCATTCCAAAGTATCGAAGGCTTTCTCGAAATCTATAAAAAGTAAAATGCCAGGGATATTCTGGCTTTCAGCGTGAGTTATTGTACTATCTATTAATCTAACATTTTCACCAATTGATCTACCTTTGAGAAAGCCCGTTTGATCATTGTTTATCAAATCAGGTATCACTTTTTTCATTCGTGCTGCAATTGCGTTTGTTGCAATTTTGTAGTCGCAGTTTTAAAGGCTTATAGGTTTCCAGTTTTTTAGATGCTGTAGCGGTTTGTCTTTCTTTGGTATTAGAGTTATCAACCCCCTGCGCTGTGAGATGGAAAGGTGTCCCTGGGTAAAAGAAGAGTTTAAAGCGGCGAGTATAAAGGGAGACAAATCGTCCCAAAAAACTTTATAAAATTCTGCTGGAAAACCGTCCGTGCCAGGCGATTTACCTGCATGATTCCATTGTTTTTAGACTCTCTAAGCATTCCGTTGCTGACAGTAGGCCTTCGCAAGATTCTTTTTTATTATTACCTAGCTTTGTTTCAGTAACCTCAGCGAAGAAAAGATTATCATAATCATTGACATCAATACTTGTAGACGTGTAAAGATGCTTATAGTAGTTTTTTGCTTCGTCTAGAATCTCTACGTCCGTCGAAAACTTCTTCCCATTTGCGCCTTGGAGGTACCTAATGGTTTTACTATTAAAGTGCCGCTTCTCCTTGGCATATCACAATGTAAACAGTCAGCTCAGTTTTTTTTTAGTGAAAACACGTTGACAGCTATGAACTAACGAAATATTTTTATTTTCTGTCGGATGTTTTCCTGTAATGTGACCTTTTCTAACCTAAAAGCGCATTTAGACCTCTATTTTGTCATTCACACAAAATGACAGACACTTGATTCTCCCAGGAGCTCTTGATTCTCCTTTATAAGGTAGGACTTTTTCTCAGAGAGTTAGAGACTTTGCTAATGATATGTTTGGCGTAATTCACAACCTCTGCCATACTCAATAATAGTTTCATCATTCTGATATCCTGGGAACATGCAGTATACCTTCCATGACAACCAGAGGCCTCATTTTGAGACTTTGGAATTAAACGATGAACATTGAGTTAGAACAGGGTAACTATTCATGTATCAGTCAGTAAGTCTTAAATTCAAGCAAGACAAACAATTTCCTTGAACCCGAAATGTTCAAACACATCGACGCAAATAGAAAAGGATACGATTACTTTGTAAAATGAAATAATTTAATTTATACACGGAAGCGGCGTTCTCTTTATCACCTGTCACGGGAGTACACAAACAAAACTGATTGAATTGTAACTCGCCAATACAAGAACATCAAAACATTACTTTTTTTTGGGTGGGGCGGGGAGGGGTGGGGGGGGGGGTGGTGAGGGGAAGTGAATAGTTAAGTTCTTTACGATTCTAAAATTGTTCAAAATTTCCGTGTTTTCTAGTAACCTTTGAAAAACCAATCAGTATTAAATAACAAAGCACAAGATTAGGATTTGCAGGCAAAATTAACTAAACGCTACTAAAAAAGACGGGCATTCGCTAGCCTCGTACGATTAAGTAATAATAATGATAATAAAAATATATATGAATCATAAAAATCGGAAAATTGCCAAACGTGAGAATATAATGCTATGTTATGGTGTGATGTGCATATAACTTGGATCGAGGGAAGTCATTTTTCTAGTACAGTCGAAGCTCTCGTAAGTGACAACCTCGGAATTTCGAAAAAGTGGTGGGAACTAGAGCTGGTCGCTTACAAGAATGAGCTGTCGCAACCGACTGCATGGTAAAACAACAAAGGGTGGTAGCCTACAAGAACTTTAGAAACTCATTATTAATTCGTAAAGAAAAAACAAAAAGTTAAAGAAAATAATGTTTAATGAGTGTCTTTAAATCTGATATAGACACGTACAGCTAAACGTTACGTCCAATTCTTTACACCAAAATAACCCCAGGATCTTTATCAAAGAACTATTAACGCAGTGTACAGTTTCATGTAAGTCTCGATTTATATGAATAAGACTCTGAGTGGTCGCTTACGAGAGCTAAAAAAACAAAGGAAAAGTAAAGTTGGATAATCCCAAAAGTGGTCGCGATCGCTAACAAAGTTGAATTATAAGTCACAATTCAAACGGAAAGGTGGTCGTAACTAGAGCTCGGTCGCTTACGCGAGTGGTTGCAAGGAGAGCTTCGACTGTATGTACTATTAATAAATGATTGGATGGTCAATGAGCAAGGCAGCCTTAACTACAGTCCAATGATTTTTTCGCTGCGCTTACAGGACACGAACGACTACTTAAGAATCTAAAATAAAATATATGTTTACGGGGTTCTTGTGAGTCATCCCAAACTAAGCACAACCATAATGTTGACTTTCCATACTTTTGACTTGCAGTTTGGTTGTTGATAGGTGCTTGAAAAACAGTCGTGTAGAGCTCAACTCACGACATCATGATATACGGTTTCGGTTTGTGTACTGTAAAATTATCTCTTTAGAAAATGAGATCTTAAGAATTTTAGTTCCTGGTTAAACATAAGTAACAGAAAAATAAATTAATTCTCGTATCACGTCCGCGCGCAAGACCCATGTTTAAAAAAAATATGGGCGCGTGAAATCGTTGGTTGTCTTCGAACAATATTAATTAAGTACAATTTATCAAGTAAAAATAATAAGAAGAATAAGAAGAAGAATTAGAAAAAAAAAGGAAAAAAAAAACCACTCAATATAAGGAAAGGTCGCTGAAATGAGCTGAAAAGGATAAAAATAAATACATGTACATAAAGCCTCCCACCATTTTTCTTGGGTCTTTCAGTATCAGTTTCTTGTTCGCTAACTTTTGATTGTTAAAATCTTGTAAACGTAAGGTCACGCAAGAGATCCTTGTTTTTTTTTTCGCTCAACAGGAAGAATCCCAAGATAATTCTTAAACGGAATTATTGTTCTGACGGTGAGTTGTTTGAGAGGTGTCAGAGATCACCTGACACAAAATCTTAAGAGACGCAGCTGCGATTTCTTTTTGTATATAATTAACACGGAAAATGCCAGACTAGCCGTCATAAAATGTACAGTGTTCTTTTAACACCAAATAGGGTGTTCGAGGCTTTCTCCACTTATTCAGGGTCAATTCATCATGAAAAAACTTAAAGCTCTCTTATAAATTAAAGGGATTTGCCTGCACCATTGTTATAAAACGCGGATGAGTTACTAGCCTATTTTACTTTTTTTCGCACAAGGAATCAAGAGAGAGCTTGCTCGCAGGCTAAGAGCGTCAAGAATTGGCAAAAAATCTTAAGAAAGCAAAGAAGACTAGTGTTTGTTTTCCTTCGCATCGGAATAAAAGAATAGAGGGATTTTTTTCGTTTTCAATACTTTAAATTCAGATCTTGATTAATTGGATCTTGGTCTTGAAATCTTTCGTTAGAGTTTCATTACCAAACAGAGAAATGAATGAAATGTAATATAAAATACATAGTAAAGATAAAAGAGCTTTGATTTCAATAAAAGCCACAGCTGAGAAAAGTTTCCGCTCTGCAAAGAAATTGAATACACTGAGGTGCACAATTGAAAGTTTGGGTTCATTTGATACCAGGTAAATATGGCATCATTGGTAGTTTAGAATTGAAGCTAAATTAAATGGGGTAATTGCAATGTAACATAAGTTTATTCTTCATGTATTAAGTAAGAAAGCCCCCCTCCAAAAAAAAAAAAAAGTATCTGGTCAGGTTTAACAATCAATAATGTACGCAGTAAAAACAAAGCGGCCTCAGCAAAGATTCAACGCTCTTCGAGAACTCAGGCACGTTGGTTAGCTTATAGCCGGCTCACGTAAGATTGAGTTTTGTTCTCATCTACTGAAGTGAACCGTTAATATTAGATTTTCCCACATTTAATATGGTTTCATCTGTCGCTAAATTTGAAAGACAAAAGTGACTGTGAATCAGTGTATGAAATAGACGGTGTCAGGCTCTCAGATAGAAGGAAGGTCGTGAATTTAAACAAGCGAAGCGAACACAAGGCATTAAGACGCGCATGACCTGGAAAAAGGGAACAAGCAAAACCCGTTTAACTCATTTTGGTTCGTAGCTAATTAGACAAGTTGCAGAAACGTGTCAAGCAAAGAGAAGCTTTTTTCCCTGGCTTACCTCAGAATTATGGACTCGGCAATGTCCAGTTTTCTGCAGTGAGCGACTTATCAATGCTTGTCGCTTGCATAAAACCTCTATAAAGCCGTAGGCTCCTTTCCACCTCCCCAACTTAGAAAAACTCAAGTCGCTTTTGACTTTGCTGTCTTGTCATTAATGTTTGACTCTGTCTTGAATGAAACAACAGGTTCAGAAGTTTCCAGCGTGTAATCTCAACGGGGCACGCGCATTCCACATGAAGAGAAATTAACGTGTTTGGAGCCCTTGGAAGACCGGTCAGTGTCGACCATCGATCACAAGCGGCTGCATAAAAGAAAGGGTACTGAGGGTTGCCTGAGAGATCTTCTGTCAGGGAAACACGGAATTGAATAACAATGTCACTGATGATCAAAGAATAGCACAATTTGATTAAAAATGCACTCAAATCTAAACGTCAAACTGTTGATTTCCCCTAAGATGCAAAACAGGAATTAGAATACCAGACGGTAGAGCCGGTATCCGAGGGAGGACATGGATGTTTGTGTAGGAGAGTGCCGAGAGGAATACAAAGGGGGGGGGGGGGGGACAGGGGGGTCACAATCTCCCGCTTCCCGTACCCCGTTCTCCCGCCTCCCGTACGTTTTTGTCCCTTTGTCTCCCGACTCCCGCCCTTTATTGTGTTTCTCCCGTTATCACGTAAATCACGCTGTTTGACTCCCTATTCAGATTCTAATAGGGAGTGCTTTGGCCTTGTCCAAAATAAAAAAATTGTGTTGTAAATCGAACCACTCCGCACTTTCCAGCGCGATCATTGAAGCGGCATTCCTTCGACACAAGTTTACACTGCGCGGCAAAATCTTCATTACAGTTTCCCTGCTAGTAGAGGTCTCTCACGACGAGGCAAAAATGAGAGAAAGGAGAGAGAGGCCTCTGCCGGCTTCCGAAGCGTTGTTTGATGAAGCCGCCGACCAGATTTCTGCTGGAAACTTACCGGTTTCAAAGCCGTTTTCGTTTAATGTGTAATGCGCGTGCCCTGTTAGACTGAACGATGACAATTATTGAGCCCACAATGGAAGGTGTTGACAGGCCAACCATGACTCATAACCGAGAATATCTCCCAGAGATTTTGCTCTCTTGTAGGAAATGATGAGACGCTAGTTGTATATTTTTCTCAGTAGTGGTTACTTTTGAACTAAATGCCATTTGCTCATTAAGATGTTTTTTTTTTTATGGTTTGGCAAAGCAGGGTGGTACGTGGTAACGAAAGGTAGAATTTTCTTTTGCACTTCGTTGTTCTTTTGTATAGCCGAATTCCGTTCAGTAAATTTAACCTCAGAGGATTTTTTTTGTGAGGGTAACCTCTAGCGCGAAAGCGTTTTTTGAGGTTGTAGATGTTCTCATAGAAAGATTTAGCTGAGGAGTTAGTTCTCAGAAGTCTAAGGGCTTCGCCCGCGGATTTCAAGGATTCCTTGGATGTGAAATCTCTTGCTTTTGTAAACAGTTGTATCCAGAACGTTAATCTCTTTATCAAATATTTCAGCCGTAAGTTTAATTTAATTGTAGGGTGATGCCTGTTTGGAAGAGTACGTAATGAATTCAGCAATCTCCTTAATTCCTCTCAGTTATCCACAACGAGAAAATATCGTCAATGAATCTATTCCACGCAAGAGGTTTAGTTCTGTTAAGGTTCATTATTTCTGTTTCGACCGCCGATACAAGGGTAACTTCAAGTGATTTGCCCTCTTATTTTGAATTGTAATCCAAAAAAAGGCATTTACCGTCTTTTCCAGACTTTCAGCTTTCCTTTTTTTCCTTTTCGCGCGCAAACCGGTTCTATGGGTTGTGTCGCACATGACAAAAACGTCACTGGTTGTTAAGGAAACGCGAGGGCATGCGTGATAGAAAACGCGTGGGAAGCCGGCAGAGGTCTCTCTCCATTCTCTCATTTTTGCCTCGTCGTGAGAAACCTCTGCTAGCAGGGAACATTACAGTGTTTTGTGAACTACAGTCGTAAGGAGCGAGCTACCAGAAAGGTCTTCCATGGACGGATTTTTCCCCACCAAACCGAAAAATGCTAAGACCGATCATCTTTGACGACATTTGACCTGACTCGCTTTGTCGTCCTTACGGAGAATTTCGACATCTAGCAAGACAGACGAGACACTGACACGACTGACACAGTCGACACACATGTACATATGTCATGCAATCTCATTCATGTCCTATGATGTAAGCGACTTGGAAATGATTCCAATTTCACAGGAAGTAATGCCGTTTATCCCGAGCACGGATTTTCGTTTTTTGACTTTTCTCGTGTATAAAATTTTGCTTTAAGCCTCGGAAAACGTAAAATGGAAGTCAAGAAACGTTGTTAGGTTCGTTTCTTTGACTGCCTTTTTGAATTTCTCTCCCGCTTCCCGCCATCGTAGAGATCCCGCCTCCCGCCCTTTCTTCTCCCGTCTCCCGTACCCCTCCCGCCCCCTGTTCTCCCGGGCTCCCGCCCCCCTGTCCCCCCCCCCCACTACAAACCCTTATCCTGTTTTAACACAAAATCTGAAATTTGGTACCACAGAGGTACTGAGACCGTGCACCACTAACTTTAGCCTGGTGCAGACTCCCCCTGCCTCCCCTGAGGAAAAATCGTAGAAGGGGAGAGGGGGGTCTGTACAAAGGCCACACTAACGTTCACAGCCTGCCCAAGGCTTCTGGCACAGACAGCCTATTCAAGACGATGATAGTGAAACGGTTTACCCTGTCAGATGCCCACACCTTCTTAGCAGAAGTGTCCGTCCCCCGCAGTCCGACACCACCCTTCTTCCTTAATTATTTAGTGAGTCCCCTTGTCATTACACTTCATCCCCCCCGGATAGAAGTCAAAATAGTAACGATTTAATTATTATGTTGTTTTTTATTTACAATACAAGATTGTATATATAATTATATATATAAAGATTTAAATGGAACATGTTCATGATGGAAGTTCTTGGACTTAATAATGAAGAGAAGAATAAACAGCAAGGAATTGTGAAATTGTTTGTTTTAAAACAAACTAGCCAATCCAAATAGATTTTCAACTTTTATTTGTTCTGTTATCTTTCTTTTAACAGTTTGCTGAGTTTAACCCTTCTTCCTTAATTATTTAGTGAGTCCCCTTGTCATTACACTTCATCCCCCCCGGATAGAAGTCTACGCGGGATAAGTGGTCCTGCAGTCTAATTAATAGACGAGTATTTCTTTAATTTTGTTTGAATCAAACCCTTGCTGTGAGTCAAATGAAACTCGGTTTCCTTTACAGGAAATCATTCCGGATATATATGTGATGTTCTCAAATCAACAAGGCAGAATAAAAAGGGGGGGTTTTTCTGTTTACGTGACTGCCTAAATTTATATTGCCTTTGACCTATTCATAAATTTCACAAAAAACAAAACAAAAAACAAAACAAAAACAAAACAAAACATATACATTCTTCGATGGACTTTTGGAAAGAAGACATTGGTTATAAGCAGAAGTCAAGGAAGGCATTTTGGGTTAACATCCATTTGTATCAACCTCGTTCACCTGCGAACGAGGTTGCATTTGTATCATCAAAGTCCTGCAAGTGTTGAGAATCTTCTCTAAGTATTGCTAGGTACGCTTGTTCATTTTTTGCCAATGTGAAAACAATTTTGTTTTGCTGAACGGATTTGAGTGCCCGATCTGACTGTTGGATCAGTTATAAAAGCCTGATTACTGTGTTTGACTAGTGAATGAGGAGTTAAATACTTCTTTGACTACTTCTTACAACCTTTGAAGCCCTCATACTCGTAATCTGACCATTTCAAGACGCTAAGTTTCGATCGTAGAATTCTTGTAATTTATACGTATATCATCTCGCCTTTGCGAAGAGAAACATCAACCGGAAACTACAAGACCGCAAAAAGAAAGGTGACAATCCAAAACAGAAGATAGCTTGTATTGTTTCATTATCATGGCATTCACGCAACCTTTTTAGCTTTGAGGATATTCTGTCTCAAAGATCGTTCGTCCTTTCCCTATTAGCGACAGCTACCCGGAAAAGGTCCTCAGTACGTCCGAAAGTCCTCTATCAAAATGTGACAAATCTCTGACAATCTCTCACCTTGTTTAGCTAGCATTCCGCTACGAAATTAATTTCCATTTGGCTGCTCTGATAACTCCGACTTCATTTGAAATCAGCCGTCAATGGACTAATGACTTTTGGATTGTTTGTGTCTTGTCAAGTTGATTGTACACAAACAATACACCTCCTGGGTTTCAGTCAACACGCTGTTTAAGCGATCGGGTATCCTTTTGCACAATAGCCGCGCGCTCTTTCATTGATACAACACGCTCAATCGGCGCTTGAGTCTCTGGAAAGCTGAGATCCATGCGGGGCGTAAAGACTATGTTTGTAGGGTGGATTTTCTTGCAGATTTTGGCGTTTGCTAGCTGTGTGAACGACGAGGATTTCTTTCCTTTTGGTGAAAGAGCTGGTGATTTGAAATTGCCTGCCAGAAAACATGCTTTTGGAAAAGTGCTTATGCTCAATGGTACCTACTCATTTTACAATACAGGCCACAAACAGCTTCAGGTAAATCCGCTCACTGATCATTTGCACGAACAACAGCCTGAAATACACTAATGCTATAAAGATGATAGTTTATGCTCTAGAATTTTGATTTCAGGTAGTTCGAGCTACACCGTAAAGACAATTTTGCAAAAGTGTCATGTGCTTTGCTGGTTTGACTCTCAACATGTGCAAATCATTTACTCAGCTTATGAGGGATTATCTTGGAGCCAATTGTCTCACAATTCTCCTTAATTATCTTTATGGGTAGTTTGAATCTATTTCACTCTAAAGGGATAAAGGGCTTTTCTTGCGCTTGTGTTTCTAAAGAGCTGTTTTGTGTTAAAGATTGCTGTAATACCATTCACTCTTTCTTTGACAAGCGTTTAAGTGGAAAATCAAACATTGCAAAACGGCTCGTATCTGCATTTCTGTAAAAGAGGGACTATTAATTTTTGTTTCTTTGAAAACTTTAATGGAATAACTTAACGAGTTGCCCCTCGAACTTGCGATTTAATATCCTCATCTAAAAAGACACCATCACGGTACCCATAGCAAATTTCGCAAGTGTGATGGATAACAACCTTTCACCTATCTTTTATACAATTGCAATTCCAACAATCCTCTGTTATCACAATTATCACGAATTATGACAACTTGAGCCAAAACATCCATTTACAAAAAATGCAAAAACCCAAATTATGACAGATTTGACGTTATCACAAAAACGCAACATTTTTATCACTAAAAAATGCTGGGGTACGTGTTTCTCGAATACAACCCGACGTCAGTTAATCGTCAATTGAGTTTAGCTCTGTTGCTGGTGGGTGGTCTGTTTTGGCGGAAATGCGGTGTGCCAGTCGTTTGCCGATTCCCTTTGATTTTACGATAAGATGGAATATAAACCAGTGAAAAGCTTTAAACAAAGTGCAAAGTCTCGAAAAGTACGAGGAGTGTTGTAGAAAATGTGGAAGAATAAGAGACCTTCCAATTCTAAGATTCTATTCCAGATTCCACAAGCAAATTAAAATTTCCCATATTCCGGATTCCACAGGCAAAATCTCCCGGACTTCGGAATCCAGATTCCCTTACACGGGGCGAAATGACAGTTATAACTATTATTTTACTTTAGGCTCTGTAGCGTCTGCAACACTGGCCGACTACAGTCTTCGGAGGGCATAAGCGCTATCGATGGAGGCCAAGGGATTTTTTTAAATCTCTCTGTATGTGTATTTTCATATCGGAATCCGTCCAGTGATGAACTCACGATCAGCTAAATGATCTAACCCTCGCACACCTTTTGTTCCATTGAAAGCATGTCTGGCACCGCGTTCTTCAATCTTCAATTTGCCAGGATTGAATACCTAAAGAAAAAATACCTGTTAGATTGTGGGGTGTACTTCCTTTAGGATTTCTTTGTTAGCCTTTGGTTTACAATCTTTTCCCAAAGGCGGCGTTTTCTTTTTAACCATTTTTGTTTTGTATGACGTTTTGTAAAAGATTACTTACAGCACTTTATCAAAGCGTGGGATTTGTTTTCTTTGGCGGCCATTTTGATCAAGAACTGTTCCAGACCGGTCCCCAGACCCCTAGTATTTCAGCCGACCGCAAAATTCAAAATGGCCGCCAAAGAAAACAAATTCCACGCATCAATAAAGTAAGTAATGTTTATTTAAATACTATCTAATCTGATCGGATTTTTCGCCCAGTTTATTTTGTCAAAAGTAACCCTTTCAAAATTAAAAAGAAGAAAAATGAATTTACTGCCATGGCGAATACTCAGTGAGTTTCACACTATAGGATTTTGTTCACAGACTCAGAAGTTTAAAAAGACTGAGCCACCTTCTGCACGAGACATGGTTCTCTCTGGGAATTAAAAGGTTTTTCTAGCAGAGAAACACTCAAGCACGAGCAAAAAAGTCTCTCCTTTGATGGAATTTACACTGTGCATTCCTTTCAAGGTTTTGTCCTTATATCTTAAAGGAAAATGGGTTTTAGTCAACGCGAACCGCGGTTGGGTCGGAAAAGCTATTCTGTTTATATATATGTTGTGGTTCAATTTTATCCTTGGCTTAAATTCTATTTCCCTTTGTTCTCAGTAAACTCCTTATTATAGATCACCGTACCCCAAAACAAAGAAAATGAAATTTAAACCAAGGATAAAATTGAGCCACGACATATACATTTGGTATTAAAACTTCGACAAAATATGCGAAGGATTTTGAACTGAATCAACTGAGCAAACAAGGCGTATTTAGTTTATTTGTACATACTTGACCCTGGTTCCTTTAAAAACGGAAGAGGTAAAATGAGGTTAATAAGAGTGCATTTCAGGCATATTCTATCATCTATGTCTTGAATTTTAGGTTGTAGAGGATAATTAAGAAAGTTATCTTCTTTATTTTGTTGCATACTAAAACCCACCAACAGCACAGGTTGTCGAAAGCTGGCATTCTTTTTGTTAACTTTTTTAACAAGAGGAACGTTGGTGAATTTTTGTTTCATATTATGAATCTTTAGATCTTCTGTTACCTCTATACACTGTTGCATACAAATCCAGGGAGAAAATGATCAAGTCTTTGTTCAAACTCCCAAGGGATACAAAATAACGTGCAGTCTCTTGCGTGCAGTTAACTTACCATTCGTTACTGTTATAGGAACCGAAATCCCAACTCCTTATTGCAGTCTCACGGGAAAAAATCGATGGAACCAAATATTGCAAATTTTCCGTTATGAATAAAGCCAACATTTACCATACATGCAATAAAAGCAATTAAAAGAGTATTTCTTTGCTAGATGATTAATAGTTGGTTCTCCGGTTTTCAGGTGTATGGTGATGGCATTATCACTCTCGGAAAAAGCTCTCTCTTGCACGCTGCACTGAAACACAGAAAGTTTCCATTTCCATCTAACACGCCCTCTGTTGCTGTTTTTTACGCACCAATTGAAGTTGGAAAACTCAGTGAAGTATTTCAAAGAGAAACTAGGAACGAAGGCGTCTTAAAGAAGGCAACAGATCACGTGAGATGGAGCTTTACCCGGGAACAAGATTTTGTCGCGTCCAATGTTTTTATCGCCACCTGGAAGAATATGATTCACGCGGATAACAGATTTCCTAGCAAGGTAACGTTAGGGGTGGTTTGAGACACTCAAGTTGATTAGGGCTAACAGGACCGTAGCTAAGTTTTTTTTGTAACGGGGGGGGGGGGGGGGGGTATTATCGCGAGTGTTGAAGGCAGGAGCCTTGTAGGGGAGTCTGGGATATCCTCCACCAGAAAATTTTCAAGTTTGGAGGCTCCGAAACGCTATTTTCAACACTTTTCACAAGATATGTCTCCGAAAAATCGACCTTGAATATGAAAATGGCAAACAATTACAAGTCACTCAATTTAGCTTCGTTAACGGTAAGTTACATGGCATCGTTTTCGAAATTTTTGAAACTTTGATCTTGAAAAGAAAAGTCAGCGGGACTATCGAAACCAAGCTTTTGGAAATCCGTGCATAAAAAGTCACTTTTACTCAGGATAATGATTCTTTCGAAGTAATCCGAAAGGTTTTTTTTTTCATCGTTTGAGGGCTTGTATCTCTCTCTTGATGATGAAAAGCCCGTTGACAATAGATAATTTAATCTCCTAGAGTAACACTTTTCAAGTAGTGCTTATAACAGACGGACAAAAAACATTCAGCTTGTTCAACTACAAAGACAATGGCTTGCAGTGGATAAAAGGATACCATGTTCAGTATCAGGGCTCCAGATTTTTCGACGCACAAGTCGGCTTTAGTGCTGGTGACCAAGTAAGGTAAGGAAGACTCGACTTCGTTTGAAACCGCAGGGGGGATCCAGGGGAGGGGCCTTGGGGGGGCCGGGCCCCCTAAGCCCCCAGGGTCTGGATGAACGGGCCCCGCCTTATCTGAAGGTATGGATTCGCCACTGAACCGTGTTTGAATGTGCCTCCTCGCATCAAGTGCATTGATGCACGCGAAAGCAAAATAATCAATTAAGGCCTGGTTGTTGTTGAAAAAAAAAATTAGGAGCTCACGTAACCATAGGGCGACGGCGAAAAAAACTTCACGTAAAAAGTGAATTTTCTTTTTTTCAAATGTCATCGCTGTTATGTCAACTCGTTCTACTTGTCCAAAACGGCAAAGTTTTCATTCTGAAGTTATTTACGTATCTAAGTTCAGAAAGAGAAACGAAAATCATTTTGTTGTGTTAACATCCACCATAAAAGTGAAATTAGTATAGCTTCAAGTCGTAGTTCTGCAACGACTAACAGCAAGGAAATTAACAAAAAAGCGTGATACTCATGCGAAGTTGTTGTTGTGCTTATCTAAATCTATTGCGTTTTTGACTGATATTCTCGTTGGCATCGCCGACCGGCGTCGTTGTCTGAGCTTCGTATTCGGAAATCGAGCCTGCTGTAGGAGGCTTCGTGAAAATGTTAACAACAATACACGGCGGGAAGTACTTGCTCCTCAAAAGCAAACGTGGAGAGGTATTGAAGCTCTAATAGACTACGAGTAGTCCCCATTTTTCCTCAGGGATAGTAGAGCGAGTGAAACGCGAGCGCGCGTGAAAACCACCCCACGCGAGAAAGGCGAAACGCGGCGGGGAGAGAAAAAAATGTCCCAAAGCAAAATTGAAATTGAGTAATTTTAATTCTCAGTGGACAAAAACCTTTTACCAGAATAATTTAAAGACTATTGCATTCTATTTTACATTCTTCAAGGCCTAAAGATGTAATTAGTTATCTGTGTTAACACCAAAGAAAATTTCTCATTGGAGTCCGAGAAAATGATAGGCAAATCTCATAAGAATTGTGAAAACACAGGTACAATTCTGAAAATTTCATGTGAAAGATGTAATTTTGTGAAATTTGACAATTATTTTCTTGGGCCTTCGTAAGAAGTTTTCTTTGGTGTTATTACAGATGAATAATTACATCTTTAGTCCATCAAATATGAAAAAAAAAAAAAAAAAAAAGAATGCGATATTAAATTATTCTGGTAGAAGGTTTTTTGTCCAGTGAAAATTAAAATTAAGTATTTTCCTCGTGGATTCAGTCTTGACGTTTCCTTTCAATTTCAATAGGTCTTATTTGCTACCCGGTTCAGGAACAAGGGATGTGAAATTGCTGGCCACAAAATCCAACGTGTTTTATTCCGGTCAATGGATGTTTAAGATAGGATGGCCAAACATGGGCGCTTTAAATGTGGAGGCGGCTGATAGCTTTTTACAAAAGGAATTCAACAGGCCTCTGTACTTTATCGTCGATCAATGTAAGAGGCAACATACCCGTAAAATCCCGGCTATACGCCCTGGGGCCCGTTTCTTGAAAGTCCTGGTAACTTTTCGGGCTCGGAGAGCTGTTTTGTGTATATGGTTGTGTTTGCATTTAAGATCAAAGTTTTAATATTTTTGAAGATAATACATTCAATGAAACTATCAGTTAACAAAGCAAAAATTGTCTGGTTTCTAGGCTAGGAACTGGGCGACTGTTCAACAGGTTTTGATTTTAAAATTTGCCTTCGGGCCTGAAAAGTTTCCGGCTCTTTCCAGAAACGAGTCCCAGGATCGCACAATGTAGTTTGGATCTTTGGGTGGGTTTACATCCGGGGCTGAACAATCGTTTCGAAAGAAACTGATAACGAAACGTGCTCATTTCCGCAACAAGAAAAGAATTCAAAACTGTTAATCTGCAACCGGAACATAACATAACTAATATAGATACATATAGCATATGGATGGATTTTTAACCGGGGGGGAGGAGGAGGGGGGAGGGTTTGAGGGAGGGAGGCTTGTAACAGGGGTCGCAAGCTAAAGTGAGAGACTAAACCAATCTCAATCCTTATTGCAACTGATTGTGATTGGTTTAATTCTTCCTCTTCTGCTTGCGGCGCCACGACGTTGTTCTTTTCACTAGAAAGTGAGTTTCCTCTAATAGGCCACTTGCACTAAGAGGTCACGTGACCAATGCTTCCTTTAAACAATGAGTTGGAATCTTGCTGATGCCAAAAATCGACAGAGCAAATAAGAATTGACCACTCCAGAAAATACCGTAACATACAATAATGCTCTTTGGTTGTCACCCCAAAATTTTGCATAAGCATTGTTTTCAGTTTCTCATGGGAGTAAAAATGGCCCCAAGAGAAACTAAAAACAATGCTTATGAAAACTTTTGGGGTGACAAACAAAGAGCATTATGGTATGCTATGGTATTTTCTGGAGTGGTCAATTATCTAACACTCGAAATTTGAGAGGAAACGCATTTAAGGGAGTTATTTTTTGGCTCTTTGATTTTTCAGCAAAGTAGTATGATTTGTATTGGCCGCCATGTTGGAGGGCATACTCTTGCCCTCCAACATGGCGGCCAAAACCACTTTTTGCTTATATCTTGTTAAACGTTTGATAGTTACCCTCAGGTGTGCTGTACACGTTACCACGTCATCTTTTCAACATTTTTCTTGAAGTTTACGTGTAGAATTAGCGTTCAGAAAGAGGTAATTCATAATGTTAAAAATCACATTTTGGTCACGTGACCAGATACAAACTTGCTCATTTTAAGAAAATGGTGCGGGTTTGAAAAACCAAATCACTATTATTTTGTTTAACATATGACCCACTAACTGATTTTCGAAGGTAAAATCATATAACCTTCATTTTCATAAAAAAACTATATCTCATTACCTCTTAGTGCAAATGGCCTATTCAAGTGAATATGGTAAGAAAGAAGCTAATGTTGAATTCTTGTTATATGCGAAGTTGAAATACATATGATTAACAGGTTTTTCGTAGCCTGTCAAATAGTTTCACGTGCGATGGCAGAACTGTTGATATAAATACCCAGATTTGGCGTGGAAATCATTTATTCTTGCGCATTTTTTTTTTGCGGAACCACACGCGGGGTGAACGGCCCACCTAGAAAATCGCGCGGGTCGTAATTCTAACTTCCCCTAGGCCAAGCTCTCCTTATTCCCATACCCTGATACAACTGAGTGTGAATGTGAATGTTGTTGAATTAATTACTAACCGGCGTTATAATGCATTGTTAGCGGTGCGCCTTTGGGATCAGGTTTTTTTTCCGCGATGCATTTATTAGGAAAGTTAACGGTTTTGAGGTGAAACAGGAAAGGGCTAAAATCGCGTTCGGCGTCGTGCGGATCTAAGCTATTTCGCGTTTTCATCTACCATTCCTACGGGGAAGATATCTGTGAGTAGACTTGACTTTGCTTTACTGTATTCTTTAGTGTTTTTTCATTCGTTAGCTGTATTTTTTCCTGTGTAAATGGGTTGTTGAAAATATTTTGTTCACGTTTAATTTGCAATCAGCCGTTTAAAATGTTGAAACGAATAAACTGACAAGACTTAGGAGCCCTAAGAGTTGAAAATAAATGCAGTGAAATTCTAAGTTTTTATAAGTAGGTTGAGCATGATCGTACGGGTGAACGTAGCCCTGATCAGGACCGTTGTTGTTGACAGTGACTGACGTTTCGACAACCCGTGCGGTAGTCATTTTCAGAGTCAAGTGAGTTGTATCACGTCAGTTGATGGTATTAAACTCTGGTTATTGACCTGATTGGCCGATTAAGTCACGATGTTTTTGGCCATGAAGACTCTAAATATTTTTATGATAATGCCCAAATCGTGCGCGGCACAAAATTTTAGTGAATTTTTACCGTTCGTTGCTTGCAGATTTCAAGGGCTGTTTTAAAGTTCATGGTTACCTTTCGTCCAATAAAAGTGAGGTATGGCGGGATGTCAGTATCCGCTCGTGTATGATACTCTGCCACGAAAAGAACTACAGATACGCTACACTCCACAACGGAAGCCAGTGCGCATGCTTGAATGAACCGGAGTACTTGCAGTTGGAGAAATTACCAAAAGAAGCATGCAACATTCGCTGTGCCACAAATCATGACGAGTTTTGCGGTGGGAGAACAGCTGCATCTGTGTTTTGGGCTGTTGGTAGCTTAATATTGTCAGCCGACGAAAGAGCCGCTGAACTGAACGGTAAGAGATCGCTTATATCTTCCGTAAGTCCTTTACTATGTTCCCTGGGGGTTAACCAATTTCAATCACTTTTGAGGAAGGGGAAAGCTCACGGAGAGGCAGCGGGGGGGGGGGGGGGGATTAATTGAGAAGGGAATGTTACAGTGTAACATCGTAGAGAAAAGATACGGAAGATAATTGGAGACCTTGTTCACAGAGCCTAATCTGTCTTTGATAACAGACGGGGATGGAACAGACTCATCAAATCGGTGCATGTACGCCCCGAAAAAAAGATTTTCCCCGACGAACTAGAATAATAATAATAATAAAAAAAACCGAGGGAGTAGTCGTAGTATTAAAATTCCTAGCTATTCCAGAATCAACAAGAATTTGAAGCACAACGATCTTTCATTCCACAAAGGTCAAAATTACAACTACGAAGCTTCCTAAACTTAACGTTATTGCTGGGCAACGTTAAGATGGTCGTTATTCAAAAAATCGATGATAAAGAGATATTATTGTAGCTTATATCTGACTTAAGGTTTTGTTTTTGTATTCTTAGACATAGATGAGTGTGTGGACAGCATTTCCCGGTGCCATTCACATGCTTCGTGTAAGAACACAGCTCCTGGGTACTGCTGTGAATGCAATGCAGGTTACACAGGAAACGGAATTGTTTGTGAGAAGGAAGGTCAGTACATGCAAGGGTAGAAACGTGCGAATTATTAAGTCTTGTCCATACGAACAGCTGTCATTTTTTGTGATAATTTTCACGTTAATCAGAGTGGCAATTTAATTTGCAATATGGGAAAACTAGTACAACTTGTACGTTACAAATCTGGCTACGGTTGCTCAAAAGTTGGACATAGCAATTCCCCTATCAATGGAAGCACCACAGGGAAACCAGTGGGTAAAATGTTCAAATTCCTTGTATGATTTCAGAACTAATTGCGCTCCACTCAGTCCTATTATCTTTTTTAACTGCAACAAAATATTTTGCGGGAACAAGGATAGAGTCTGAGCGCACCTACAATCGTGGACAGAATAAAATGGAACAGCAAACCCACATCCCCCGAAAGCCGCGCGAAAGCCAAAAGACCCCATTTTCCTATTTTTGTTGTTGTTGTTGTTGTTGTTTTTTTTTGGGGGGGGGGGAAGGGGGGTATCTAAATTTACCATCTATTTTATTTGTAGCTGGAAGTGCCACACGAAACTCAGTGGGTGAAATTTTCGAATTACTCCGTATGGTTAAAGAACGAATTGGACTTCATTCTATAAATTATTTTGAGCGGCACAGGGATAGATTCTGAGCCCAGCTAACTTGTCTGAGGGATTGGTCTCTCACAGTGAAAACTTTTCAGATAACCTTGCAGGATGTTAATATGTTTGTCTTATGCCTTCAACAGGGCAGAATATCCGCTTTAATGGCAGGTTGTTCGGCAATATCAATGGCATTAACCTTACAGGACTTCTCGTCGATTTGATTGCTATGACAAAAGACGGTCGTGTATATGCGATCATAAGGAACCCTCCACCCGGCCTTGCTCACTCCCTGAAGATTCTCACACCTTTTGTTGACGCGATTGGTTGGTCCTTGGGTTATAAAAAGGCAAAGGGTGTTCCGAATGGCTTTAATTTAATTGGCGACAGGTTTACAAGAAACGTGGTGATTTCCTTCGACACAGGTAAAATAATTTTTTCATATTGTTGCCATTAGGCATCCGCAGCTTTCATTTTTGTATTGCATTTAAGAGTTTTTTTCTGTATGAGGTAGCATAGATTCTGGGAGTCAGTGCTTAAATTAGACACGCCTTACCATAAAGGGGCCTTGTTCCACTATCTGGTATCTTTCCATTAATTGAAGCCCAAAGATATTGACTCCGTTTTGTTACTTAAGTTTGTATCCTTCCCACGATACATTTACTTAAGACTATATTTTGGCACTGAAACTGTTCCCTGTCGTGTCTTGCTACATATTGAAAGAGTGGATTTGGACTGAAAGTTGAAAAAGAAAAAAGACCACCATTTTTTAATCAAATTTTAATGCTATGCCTGCAAAAAAGAGTGCAAAACCAGGTGAAGACAGAATTAACCTAAAACAGTAATATTCTAGTGACATACTTTAACTCAAAAGGTATTATCTTCGGAGAGGAAAGTTCAAATAAAAACATCGACTAGCTTAGAACCCCCCCCCCCCTGAAGCTAGCTGTAATTTCTACCCTTATTCTTCTTTCGCTATTCTTCGTAAAAAATAAGAAACTGTTCTTCAGTAATTGAGCCTTCTGCGAAAGAAACTTCAAGCGAGTTTCGCACATGGCTTCACCGTCCTCTGTTCTGTTGTCCAATCTTGAATTGAAAATTTTCGCGTCTTCTTACCCTCATGGTCCCAGGCCGCCCGTATACGTATCCAACCGTCCCAGCCTACCGTAGTAAAGTCCCTATTGCTAACACAGACGCAACAACCCTCAACAATGTTAGGAGTTGTTGGCCAACAATTTTGCGTCCGTTTGCGCGGAGCTTAACGTTAACCGCTCCCCCTTTTTGTGTGTGTGTGTGTGTGTGTGTGTGTGTGTGTGTATGTTTGTGTGTTTGGAGGGGGGGGGGGGGGGGTTCGTTGTTGCGTAATTTAGTGAACGTTATGTTCCTCCACACTTAAAAAAAACGTTTCACTCTTAGGGTAGTTGTCTACCGAAAGATCCTCCTTTTTCGGCAAATTACATTAATGAAGATTATTATGTGTAACTTTTATTAGTTATTTGGAAATAGTTGATATACTATTTATTGTATAAGACTCCAAATAAAAACATATCTCTCTGTCTGTCTTGCTCATGAGGTGACGGCTGTGGTAGCAACATAGGAATTAAAGAACGCAGGCAATTAGGTTTCGTTTGTTTTTGTCATTTCCACTGTTTAACGAAGGTTAGACAACTCAACTTGAACGGAATCATTTGATCTTGTTTTTAATATTTCTCTACGATGCCTGGTCTCGATTGTTGTTGCATCTGGTTTTGACTTTGTTATTGAATAGGTGAAGTATTAAACTTATACCAGAGTTTCACGGGTAAAGAGGCAAAGGGACGCTTCATCGCATTTGATTCTGCAATCAACGGCACAATGCCCGTCATTAGTCCGAATTCCAGGGTCAAAGTCAATTCCTTCAAAGAGGTATTTCGTCGCGAGGACCGTGGGAGAGTAGAGTCGGATGGAACAGTCACTTTCGAAGTGGACGGACAAGAAAATGGGTTCTCTGTGCTGCAGAATATTGCTTACGACGAACTCGATGGATGTGAAAGCGACTTCTACAGCTTCGATGTGGAGTCCAGAGTTTTGCTTTCAAAGTTCGATGAAAGACAGAAGTATTCTGGCCTAGCTATCAAGTCTTCTATCGTTAATGCTTCCAAACCAGAGAGTGAGTATCTAGCACAAATAAAAAATAACATTTAGCCTGAAAAAGATTGCACGTTATTTGAGCCAATGACCCTGCACTACCGATGTTTTAGCCTCCTTTGCTGGCGTTTAAAAGGAACCAGGTGATCTGTGACGTCATTGCGGGGGCCTGGGGAAAGAAATTTTAATGCCGTATCCCATAAACCAACGCGCGCACCAATTCAATTCAATTCAATCTGTTCCCGTCAGCTTTGGTTTATGGGATACGGCATTAAAATTTCTTTCCCCAGGCCCCCGCAATGACGTCACAGATCACCTGGAAAGGGAAGGGGATTCCGGGCGCGCGAGAGGGAAACGCTTTCCCCTCCTCCCTTCTCCCTCGCGTGCGGCCTCGCGCCCAAATTCCGTTCCTCTTCCCTTTCGCGCATCTGCCACGTAAGCTAACGGTGTTTTTGGTGCTTGAACCGACTGAGCTATCAAGCTTTAGATAGAGCTCTTAACCGGTTTGCCGTAGCCCGAGAAAACAGCCAATATTTTTTTTCGCGACGCTACCTCGGACATTTCTCGGGGGAACCAGTGGTGACGTCGCGAAGTATTGTCTGTTTTTCCAGGGTAGTATTGCAGCATCATTTAATGACCCTCATTTTTCATTTTCTTGTTCACCATGCTCGTTCCCCGTTCCCGTTTCCTCGTTTTATTAAAGTTGGCGTTCTTTTTTTCTCCTAGCCCAAGGACAGCAAGGAAATGGAAGTCCATGTGGCCCTCAGAAGCAAACTTGTCATTCACAAGCAAAATGCCTGAGTGATAAGGGAAAAGAGCAGTGTCGCTGTAACGATGGTTTCCAGGGAGACGGGACACGTTGTGAAGGTCTGTGCACTCTCGTTGCCTTTTAAATTCCTTCCTTTCTTGCATTTAACAAAAAGTAACAATAATTGAAGACACTATCGAAGCTCCCTTAAGCGAACACGCTTTGGAAGCGGGAAAAGTTTGGGCAACTAGGGCTGGTCGCTTACGGAAATAATGTCTATTTTTTATTTTTTTTTTTTTAAGCGGAGTACAAACGGGGTTTTGACGAGGAGGCCGTAAGTAATGTTGCCGGCTTACGAGAGTGTTCATTGACAGAACTTCGACGGTACCAATTTTTTGGTTTGGTTTGTTTGCTTGTTTTTTTTCTTTTTTCCAAAATAATATTTCTAGAACGTGTGATTTCTCTTAAATCTTGTAATAACAGAAATTTTTGTATACAGTGCAATATGTGCGCCCTTGGAAACCTCGACTGATGACATTGATGATGAAGATACCAATGAATATAAAAAATATATATATACAGTTCAAACGCTTATCGTTTAATCGGTTTTCTTTCTGCCCTAGATATCAATGAATGTCTGTTCGATGTGGCGCGCTGTAGCGCTGATGCCGACTGCATTAATACTGCAGGCTCCTATTCTTGCAAGTGTCACAGCGGTTTTATTGGCGACGGGCTTAGTTGTAGAAAAGGTTTGTTATCTTTGTGTGAATAAGATAAATTTGGTGCTCCCAGATTGTAGCACCTATGGCAATATTCTCTGTACAAGCTATGACTAACGTAAACTGCCGCGTATAAGAACCCCCCCCCCCCCCCCCACCCCCAACCCACTTATAGTCAAATCTATGTGCAAACGGAAAAGTAAAAAAAAAAAATATATCGGATCATACGCCCGCCCGGCTATAAGTCACCGTTTAGCTTGTATTAAAATGAAATCGATTTATAATGACGTTTTTCAACCGCTCGACACTGGTCTTCAACGGGAGACGCTGTCAATTGATTGTGCAGGATCGGGGGGGGGGGGTACTTCCTATTAGTAGGCTAATGGGTATATGCCGCTGGATGGGGTTGCATTTTCACGACTGGATTGACTATTGTGGGGTTGTATTTTTATAAGAGTTTACTAGAATGGGGTCGCACATTTTCAGGATTTTGGGGGTCAGAAAATTCAGGTATGTAAGGATTTAAAAATAGAAAGGTGTTTAAAAATTGTGTCAGTTCTTTTCAGGATGACCAAGTTAAAAGGCTTGTACATGCATAAACAGAAAGTGACTAAGGGATTGTGAAAATTACCTTAATTTTTCCCAAAGTGACTAAGATGGGGTCTATAATATTGCCACAGAATAGACTATAATGGTGCAGGGATTCTGAGAGGCCGGCGGCACATACCCAGCAAAAATTAACCCAGGTAACCACCCCCCCCCCCCTCCCCCCCCCACCACCCCGAATTGGATTATCACTGCTATATACATGTACTGTACAATTTTTACAGAATCACAGTGCTCTCAAAAGTGCGACACAGATGCAAATTGCAAGAAATATTTGGGCAGTTGGCAGTGTGTTTGTAACCCAGGATTCAAAGGCAACGGGCGTACGTGTGAACGTGAGTTTCTATTGGTTTTTATTGGCTATAAATGGAAAATATTTAGTACTAAAATGTCCCTCTAAGGTACATTCAAGTGACGTTAGTGTGTAGACGCTTTTTCTATGACTTCTGAGTTAACAACAGGCTACCTGGCTTACTTGTGAAGCCGGAATTCTGTTGACTTTCGAAATTCAGTCTGAACTCTGCTTAGCAGTGGACCACTCGTATATTCTCTTAGCGATCAGGTGTTTTTTTCTCATTCAATTTTCAGCCGTTACGCGCAGTTTAAGAACAATATCTTACAATGTGTTTACCAAGCTTTTCTAGGATGGTTATTGTAACATTCACTTTCGTTCAAAGTCTTGAACGTCCAATTATCAGGACCTACTGCCGTAGGTGTTACAAAACACTAACCCCAGTTTAATTTTGACTTTCCTTCTTTATTGTTTTTTTCTTCTTTTATTTTCAAGCGGATGGTACGTGTGCTGGAGTACAGTGCAGCGAGAATGCCCAGTGTGTCCTTGCCGCAAATAACTCGAGAAAATGTGTGTGTAACGATGGATATCAAGGCGATGGACAGACATGTGCTCGTAAGAAAGTTTGTTTAAAAACCTTTGGCCTGCATTTTCTTGTCCCTTCTTCTCTGTATACAAGCAGTTCTTAAGCTTTATTTCCAACTCATATGCCGTTGTTAATGTTATGATATTTTTGTGTTCTTTAAGCACGTGACAAATGTGAAGGAGTCACGTGTGGGGCAAACGCTTCCTGTGATGCTAGGGGAAATTGTGCATGCGATCGTGGTTTTCAAGGAGACGGGCAGCGATGTAAAGGTACGTGTTGATTTGCATAATTGTTGTTAAAAAGAAGGAAACTGACTAGATTTGCAGTTCTTCGTCATGACAACAAAGTGGTTCATTCCTGAACTTTCTTCAATCCCAGAGTTCTCTGGCGTTTTGTTGACCGCCCCCCGCTAACCAGCCTGGGGATTCTGGGTACGAGATTGGCCACGCAGGCTACCTTCATTCAGAACTCATGGCACAAGAAACTTTAAAAAATGGACTGAAATCAAAACTATCGGTGCCGTTGGCGTTAATATGCTACATACAGTGTGTCAGGTGTTACGCTGGTCATGAGAAATATGAGGGGTGATATGCGCCAAAATCCTATTTCAAATTCTGTTTGAAGATCCTGTATATTTTATTCATTTAATGGAACAGAATTTAGAAAACCAGAACAGAAATTAAAGCAACAGAATAGAAATTAGAGCAACAGAAATTGTACTAACAGAACAGAAATTGAAGCAATAGAACAGAGATTGGAGCAACAGAACAGAAATTGATGCGAAAGAACGGAATTTAGAACAGAACCGACATTGAAGCGATAGAACGGAATTTAGGACAGAACGGAAATTGGAGCAACAGAACAAAAATGTCAAAATTGACAATTTCGGTTCTTCTGATTAACGAATCGAGTGGAGTCTGGGTAGGAACTAGTTGCACATTATAATGTATGAAGATTATTCGACTACAGGTTCCCGCTCCAAGGAAATATATTCCACTTTCAACATGGCTGCTCGGCGTGAAGGCGATGATCTTCCTTTGCGTTATAACTCAAGGACAAACATTGCCCCGGACGAAGAACTCAAACGAGACATAAGCTGGATTATAAAAGACGCAGAACGAAAAGTTTTAGGCGCACTCGTTAAGTTTCACGACCGTAGAGTCGAAAGAAGCAAATCTAGACTTGTAAAACTAGAGCAGGAATCACGCAAAGAAAAGAAGAAAGACATGTCAGATCATAAGGTACCAGCTAATACTCTAGAATTCAGTCACGAACAGAAACTAGAGAATATCCAGAAGAAAATAGACGAACTCAACAAAATGAAGTATGTCTTACAAAATACTAAAGAGAATAAACAAAGTGAATCTTATCCCAGAGTGTTTTCTGAGAATATAGATTATCTAAAAAGAGAAAGAGGAAAGAAAAAGCGGTCATTGTCAACCAAAAAACGCAATGAACGGAGGCTAAAAATAGCGCGTGATTTAGATAAGAACATAACAGAAGCAAGAAAGAAACACATCAAAAACCTCTCAGATTACAAAATGGCACGCGATCAGATAAATGTTCTGTCAAGGGGTCTAAAATTCATCCCCACACCAGTGACAAACGCAGGTCACGTTAGGGAAGAACTATTAAAAGATTTCAACGCTTTCGCTAGACGAATGCGTCTACAATATATCTTTCATGGAAAAGATAAAGAGCAACATCCCTTTCATGTAAAGGCAGACTGGGAGCCACCAGTTCAGCCATCAGTCACACTAGAAACATACCTAGAAGAGGTTAAATTACAACTTGCTATACAATCACACCTAGAAACAATCTACCCAAGAGGGAACAACTTGCCATCAAACAACTGAAACAAAACCCGGACATCAACATTAAACGAGCAGATAAAGGCTCTTCTATTGTTGTTCTCAACAAAGAAGACAAAATAAAGAAGGTCAAATACAATTAGATTACAGAGAAAACTACAAACCCTTAGAAACACCTATGGTAGTAGAAACCTCTAAAGGCTCAAGAAATTGATAGATAAGCTTTACAAAGAGAAACATATAGACGAGATGACAAGACGATGGCTATCCCTCACGCCAAATCCACCGCGAGTACCACAATTCTACACTCTCACAAAGATTCACAAACCAACACTAGTTGGAAGACCGATCATATCGGGCTGCGAAGGCCCGACGGAAAGAATCTCATCATTTGTTAATAGTCTACTCCAACCAATTGCCAAATCGCAAAAATCGTATCTTAAAGATACGACAGACTTTATCAACTTCATAGAGAAAACCAGGGTGGTATAAAATGCTATTTTAGTCTCTATGGATGTAACTAGCCTATACACAAACATCCCACAGGAGGAAGGAATTACCATTATATGCAAAGCATACAAAACATTCTATCAAAACAAACCTCCAATACCCAGCCAATACCTAGCAGATATGCTCAGACTAATCCTAAGGGAGAATTCTTTCCAATTTGTTGGAAAAAACTACCTCCAAGCACAAGGTACAGCTATGGGAACAAAAATGGCAGTTACATTTGCTAACATTTTTATGTCTGCAATAGAGACAGAAATTATTAACAAAAGTCCGCACAAACCACTAGTGTGGAAGAGATTTATCGACGACGTATTCTCATTGTGGAATGTAGACAAAGAAGAAATATACTCATTCATCGAACTAGCAAATAGCCACCACCCGACCGTAAAATTTACTGCTGAAGTTTTAGAAACAGAAACCGCCTTTCTGGATACATGTATTTACAAAGGAGAAAGATTTGAGAAGGAATCAATCCTAGATGTGCATACACACTTCAAACCCGGCCGACGGAAACTTTCCAATACACGTACTTCTCTTCATGTCACCCCCCAGGGGTAAAAAAAGGAATCATAAAAGGCGAGGCCTTAAGATTACTCAGAACAAACTCTTCTGAGAAAACGTTCGAAGAGAACATAACTAATTTCAAGCGAAGACTCCGTATGAGGGGTTATAGAGATAGAGTGATAAATAAACACCTGTTAGAAGTCAAGCATCACGAAAGAATGTCGGCTTTGCAAAACAAAGCAAAAACGCACAAGAAAATACTACCATTCGTGACAGAATATCGCCCCTCAGTACCGAATCTAAAAAAAATCATCATGCACAAATGGTATCTTATAGAAAACCAACCGTTGCTTAGAGAAATCTTTAAAGACCCTCCCACAATATCTTACAAAAGAGGAAAGTCACTACAACATATACTCGTAAGAGCTAAACTATGAAGGTGAGGTCAAAGCAACAGCAACTGAGCCAAAGATAGACGTGGATAGCCTGTCAACATTATGAACAACTCAAACTGTGAAGCCTGTAAAGGTCAAAGATATACAACAACTTGGCCAAAGGGAGTTGTGTATGGCCTTTCAACATTATGAAACATATTTGGAATATATTTCCTTAGAGCGGGAACCTGTAGTCGAATAATCTTCATGCATTATAATGTGTAACTAGTTCCTACCCAGGCTCCACTCGGCTCGTTGATCAGAAGAACCGAAATTGTCAATTTTGACATTTTTGTTCTGTTGCTCCAATTTCCGTTCTGTCCTAAATTCCGTTCTATCGCTTCAATGTCGGTTCTGTTCTAAATTCCGTTCTTTCGCATCAATTTCTGTTCTGTTGCTCCAATCTCTGTTCTATTGCTTCAATTTCTGTTCTGTTAGTACAATTTCTGTTCTGTCGGTCCAATTTCTAGATCTGTTGCTTTAATTTCTATTCTGTTGCTTCAATTTCTGTTCTGGTTTCCTAAATACTATTCCATTAAATGAATAAAATATACAGGATCTTCAAAACAGAATTTGAAATAGGGTTTTGGCGCATATGACCCCTCATAGAGAAAAGCTGTCTTTGTCAGTATACAAGCCTAGTGGTGTTTTTTTCTATTTTTCTGTCAAGATACATGCTCTTTCTGAAATATCGCATTTTGATACCCCTTAAGATGCATCTTTTACAAGGCTGGGAGCTTTCCATTTGGTGCGTTCTGTTTTTCTATTTCCGTACTCACTTGAGTATGCGGTTTTAACATTTGGCTTTTTTAAGGAAAATCGTGCTTTGAGATTAATCAAACAATATCGTTTAAAGTGGATCAGTTCCTTTACAAGGCACGTATTTTTATATTTTACACAGTGAAATATGGGAATTTTTGTGACTTTAGATTTTCGTTTCTCTTGGAAAATCGGCTCAGTTCTAGCCATTTGTGGATTGTGAACGAAAAGGGCAAGAGATAATCTTACCTGAGCCAGACTTCCCTGCTCAAATGCACCTAAATTGTCTTTTAATTTGGCTCTCGCTCTGTTTTTGATTGAAGAACTCATTATTCCTTGTTTATTTATAGACAAAATTATAGACTTCTTATCTCTATTGAGCCTGTTTTAAGATAAGACGATCTGGATATTTTATACGGCAATTAACCACCCACATTGTAATGTAATTTGTTATCATAACAGCCACATTTGACCTCTTTTGAAATTAGCGGATTATTTTTAGCCTGTTTTAAGATAAGACAGTCGGGATATTTTATACTGCAATTAACCACCCACAGGGAATGTTGTCAAGTGGTTCTAAGTTGTTGTAATTTGTTATCATAACAGCCACATTTGACGCTTTTTTAATAGCAGGATGATTGAAAATACACGTGACGGCTTGGCAAAATAAACATTTCTCCGAAGAGACAGGCTCTTAACACCTTTTGTATGAAACATGTCATTAATTTTATATATTGGCCGTAATCGTCAAACAGAATCTTATCTAAATGTTTTTATTTGATTTTCTTGCTAGACTTTTGTGGGGGCGGGGGGAGTTGCAAATTGCGCCAACCAACGGCCAGACAGCCAACAAATAAACAAACAATTGGATGGATGCCTTGCAATCAAGTGGTCCTAATAGGAAAAACAGATAATCACTAGTTATCTTTTTGTAAAATTTGCAAAATACTGACGTTTCCATTTATTCCCTGGAATTCTGTGTTGAAACTATTTTCTTTTGAATATTGACTGTGTCTTCATTATATCTTTATTGATTTTTACATCTGCTCAATTTTCTTACGTGATTTATTCTTATCTGAAGATCTCCAGATATATTTGACCTCTAAATTTGCCATTATTTGTAGATCTTCAGACATTGACCCCTAATTTGTCATTATCTGTAGAACACTCGAAAGCTCTTTATTGGCGTTTATGGTTTAAAAACAAAAGCAAATGTCTTATCATAGTCCCACAAACCAAATTGAACACTCTGCTGCTAGCTCAGATCACTACTTTTCATTGTATAGTAATTGGACGCTTTAGGGCAAGACCACCGCCACCTATCAACACATTAAATTCAAAGTAGACAGACTGCAAATTTTCTTAGTTGCTAAAAAAGATGTATCAATTTAGACTAAATACCCTGTTTATGTAACACCAGATTTAGCACAAAGGATAAAATGCACATCGTCTCGTTTTAAGCCATTTATTTGCAATTGAATAATAGCAAATTCACGTTATAGTCATTGCTTTTGTATACTCGGAGTACAATCATAAACCAACTCAACCGTGCAGACAATACCCTATATTTGATATTGTATTGATGACGGTTTAAATAATAATATTTTGTTTACTGGCGACACGCACCTGTTTCTTTATATTATCTTACTGGCCATCTTGAAAATCCGAAGCCAAGCAAATAACAAATATCATTTGCAACAACATCAGCGTGACAGTTTGCGTCAGCTTGGCAAAACAACCCGCAGTCTGCCGCTTTCCTTGTCATGGAATCGCTGTAACCACCACTTCGTTGTACAGTGGCATGTTATGATGACGGCAAAGAACATTTTGTGGCATTTAAATGCGATGTTGTAAGACCGTGTAATAATTATTAAACTCCGAGTCATGCATTATCTATTACGTTTTTTTTTTAAATAGCATGTTTGTGTTAACCTTTGTGCATGCACAGGGAAGGGACTTTAGAACCTCGTTCCTTTGAGCCGGACATTATGTTTATAGTTTATATGCATTTTGGCAAAGTGTGGTGAGAATCACTTGCTCAAGTTACGAAGATGTGACGTAATCACTGCCTCATATCCCGCAATATTTGTTTCGTCTTGTTCAACACACAGTAAAATCCCGGGGAGGGGAGGGGAGAGGAGGGTTGAACCACTCCTACTTTGCTACGGTAACGGCATGCGTTTGCCTGCGAGGGTAATAATAGAATATTAATTGAATAATACAGTCGAACCTTCCTTGAGCGTCGTCTTGGTCCTCAAAGGTTTAGCGGACGCTTACCGGAGGTGGTCGCATACTAGGCTCGAACCACAGGGGTCTCTTTGTCTCTTATGGCGTAATTGTACATGTATTAGTAGTCATTACGAATTCAAAATGCTCTTTACATTAGCCTTCATTATCAAGGTTCCTTTCGCATTTGCTTTCCAACAAGTTTCTGAAGACTTCCAGTTGTCTTCGGCTCGAACATCGCATTTGCGCCTGTCTTTTCTTTATATAAATCTCTTTTCAGAGCCTGGCGACATTACGAAAGAAAACTCTGCAGTTTCATGACCATAGCCAAGGAAATTCTGAAGCCATGAACAATTCCCAGAAAGCTTTTCGGTTTTATTTTTTATAGTCAATGTTTTTCACATGACCACGTTTTGTCAATTGTATAATATCTAATAGGACTAAAGCTTTTAGTAACAGTTCCTTCGATAGCTCGGTTGGTAGAGCGGAGGACTGTAGAAGTTAATTTGTGATCCTTAGGTCGCTGGTTCGAATCCTGCTCGAAGGAATTTGTTTTATTCCTTTAAAATTTAGATTTTACGGGGACAGTTACTAAAAACTGCCATTTTCAAAATTGCTTCTTTTTGTGTGAAAACCAAATAATTGTTTCATCCTCATCGTTTACTCCATCATTTGTTCTTTGATGTTTGTTTTTTCGACTTTCATTGGTAAAACAAATGGCTGCTGAATCATCCATCAACCAGCTGGATGATTCAGCAGTCATTTGTTTTATGATTGTTTGGTGATTATGCAGTCGAACCTCCATTTGCGACCACCTTTCGTAAACGACCACCACCCATTAGCGACCACCAATCAAAAACACCTAAATTTTCCAAGTCAAAGCTCTATATTAATTAGAGCCTCTCGAAAACGAGCACCCTAGCAAGTGACCCTTGTCAATGAGTGACTTCGGTTTATACTTTCCTTAATTCAGGTGGTTGACTCTAGGTGATATATACGTCTTCTTTTTCATAGAGAATAGTTCACTATTTGCGCATCTCCCATAATACACCTTGTTTGCCCCCTTCCTCCCCACCCCCCCACCCCCCGCCAAAAAAAAATGCATAGGCCTTGTCTTCAATTTCTTTAGGGAAAACTGCAATACCCAGGTGAAAACAAGATGTATTATAGGAGATGTGCTGATGGGGAAGGAAAAATATCATAATTAAAAAGGAATTTTTGACATCGCTTACAAGTATGTTAGTAAAGACACTGAGCGTCAGCAAAATAATCGCCGGAGGACTTTCTTCACGACATCTATCCGCTCGGTTTAGAAAGTCTTATTGATTTATTATTGCAAGTTTAATGGCAATCATTACAAATTCAAAATGCTCTTTACATTAACCCTCATTATCATCATTCCACGTTCAGATGGTTTCTAACAGTTTCACAGGGTCTTCAGTTTTCTTGGCTTCAATTGTACGCCCTCATTTTGTCTCACAAGTCCCTTTGTAGAGTTTTTCGACATTACCAAAGCAACTTCGCAGTTTCATGCCAGCCTTAACTAGGGAAAATTACGAAAAGTATAAGATTAAGCAAATGCATTAATGCATGAATAATTCCCAGAAAGCTCTTGGCGGACTCATCATTTATGGTCAGTGCTTTTCCTGGTTCATGCTTTATTTCATTTAAGTGTATAATATCTAATATGAGCGAGACGTTAGTAACTGTTCCTTCGATAGCTCAGTTGGTAGAGCGGAGGACTGTAGAGAAGCACTTGTAATCCTTAGGTCGCTGGTTCAAATCCGGCTCGAAGGACTAACGTATTTTTATGTTTTCCATTTTTTCCTTTCCTTTTTTTTTGGAAATTTTGTTATCGGGTGCCTCTTTATAGATTTCTCACTTGAGACAGTTGTTTTCAGGGATGAGACTGTTCATGATGCCGTTGATCGGTGAAAGCTTGGATTTTGGTTTTTACTTTTTAAACAGCAGTTTAAGGCCTCACTAGAACAGTTTTATATAAAACAAGTTTAATTTGCTTGAAAAGACAAAAAAATTTCACATCAAAGACTTCGCACTTGCCCAGGATTTGAGAAAGAGGCGAGACGCAAGTCGGAAATGAGTAGGGGCGCTTTTCATTCAACTAAAACTTTCGAAAATTTGGAAACAGCGGCAAATGGTACAGAAATTTTCCGGAAAAGTTTCCAGAAACTCCGGAAACTGTTGAATTTCCGAAGTGCAAATCATTCAACGGAAAATTCCAGAAATTCCGAGAGCAAAGTTAAATGGAAAGAAGTCTACCGGGAAAAAGTTTCCGAAAATATGGGTATACCTCGCGAGGTTGTTCTCTGTTTGGAAATTTTGGAAAATGCTGTTCCACTTGGTACTGGAAGTTGCCGAAATTCAGACCAGACGTTTTGGTTAAATGAAAAGCGCCCTAATTGTAACATTTTGTTTTTCGAGAAAAGAGAGACTCTGGAATTAGATTAACGACAGAAGTGTAAAAAATGGCATCACTTTTGACAGGTCATCAATCTTGTAGGGGACTCTTCTTGGAGGAGTCGACTCTAGGTCATATTCCTTGAGGATAACTGAAATCCTCTAACTTACCTATTTTCCCTTTTAGATGTGGACGAATGTAAGGAAAGCTTGCACAAATGTCACTTTGACGCTGACTGCACGAACACCGAGGGCTCGTATTCATGCCTTTGCAAATCAGGTTATTTTGGAGACGGATTTGCTTGCGACAAGGGTGAGTGTTTTAATACCGATAAGAAGCGTCTTTATTCATCTCACGCGATTTGTCGCAAGGTCGAGAACGCACTGACTTTGGAATCTCGTTTGAATTATTTTTAGCAGTGGCCAATTTTACGAGCCCATACTATTTACAAGTTTAAGTTATACATTCGAACCTTTAGGTTCGACCACCCACTTCCTTAAAGCAACCTCCTCAGTCTCCTTAACACCAAAATTTTGCCAGTCATGAATCAGAACCTCTCGTAAACGACGATCACTCATGAGAGACCACTTGATGCATCAGTGTACATTGCCTCTATTCGCTGTATGTCCTCCCCGCCCCCGCTCAGAGAAAAACAAGAACTTTAGTGACAGCATGGAACTATATTTGTACGTAACTTAGAAATTGCAGGCAATAAATCATCTTCCAAACATTATATTTGCTGGGACCTCTTGTAAGAAGAGACCCCTGTTCGTCGATTCTCGTAAGCGATCACCTCCGGTAAGCGATCACTAAATGACGCATTTTTGGTGGATTAAGGGAAAATAAGATAGTAACCACACTAAGTCTTGAAAGTTCCAAACGCCACGAAAGGAAATCAAGTACAGCAACAGTTGCTTTCGTCTTAAACATCCAAACAACTATAAGGTTTGTTTTTAGTTTGATATATCAATTACTTACAACTCCTTTTTTTTTTTCCCTTTACACTAAAATTACACAGCGGAAGTGAACTTGTTGTGCAATGGTCAGGAATGCCATTCTCAAGCCCAATGTCTTGACAGCATGTGTGTCTGCAACAGTGGTTACCAAGGCGATGGAGTCACGTGCAATGGCAAGTATCTCTTGATAACAAATAATACGCACTTTTGCCCCACACAGTGACACATGTGTGTTCTGTCCCCAATAAACGTTTCCCTTTTAATTTTGAACCATTTCTGTTACTAACCACGGTTTTTGGTAATCGCTTGTGTACCTTTGCCTTTCATTGTCATGTTCCCTGCCCCCATATGTGTATTCACTTTGTTTTGGAGCAAGCCTTAACAATCGCTTTGTTGGCAGAGAAAGGTTCGCATCAATTCAAAATTCCTACAATTTAACTGGTCAGTTTGGCGGTGAGGAAAGGTGAAGACAATAAGGGGAGAAAATTAATAACTTTTTGCCAAAAAAGTATAAAGGGTATCTTACTTGTATGACCGAAGGTTACAGAGTGCGAGCGACAGCAATCGAAAGTCCAAACGCTCTTGCTACAAGGCTGTGCTTTGCGAATGTTTCCGTGATAGTGGTAAAAAATGCACTTGATGGATTACAAGTGATAGAAGGTCGAAATGATGGTCATTCGTAGTGGAAGTTCAAGCAAAGCTGGCTTCATAGGTGCCGTGCTTACGTAATAGTAACCTGCAAATTAGGACTGCGGGCCCTTCTTGTCGCCCGCAATTAGAAATTAAAATTTTCTTTGAGTACTTATGTGAATGCTAGTTGTCTTTAGATGTGAATGAATGCTTGGGAGATAATGATTGTCACACCTTCGCGGACTGCACAAACACGAACGGTTCGTACACATGTAAATGTAAACAGGGTTACCAAGGAAACGGAAAAGAGTGCACTAAAGGTAAGAAACCGAATGTCTGGTCTGGATTGACTACTGTGCAAGCTACAGTCTGTCCTGTAAAAGATTCGCACCTGTCGGTATTGTATTAATTTTTGGTGCTTGGTCAATGCTTGGTCTACATTGACTACATTGATCATTGTGAAAGCTACAATTTGTTCTATAAAATTGTCACCTTCAGCTTGTCTAATTCGCTTCTGTTGACATTGTATGTTTGGGGGGTGGGGGTTAAGGTGGCTGTATGAGGGATTCTTTTCAAGAAAATGATAATAATATCAAAAAGGAATGTGTCATCCTTATCATTTAGTTTAACTGAAATTGAATAGACCAATTCCGATATATTAATATTCATACATGGCTGCGAGGCTTGGGGGAATAAAACAAAGGAAATCATCTTAAGGATCAGTGATGAATAAAACATTTCTTTTGTTTTGTTCCCCCAAGCCTCGGAGCCACGTATGGATTTTAATATATCGAAAATGGTCTATTAAGGTTTCGTCCTCTTGCTATCTTTTAGACAAATGATATTAAAACAAGGTACAAACATGAATGTGGGGAGACGTACTAATTTGTAGTTCTCCATTACAAATGTCTATCGATACTTTTTTTCCCGCTCGTCCTTCTATCCGCATTAATGATAATTAAGTGAGATGCCATTGGCCAGACGCGTTATGATGTCTGGGTGTTTTTGGTCATTAACCCTTTAAGCCCCAGTATCCACATACTAATTCCCCAAACTGATCTCCATACATTTCCTTAAAGAATTAGTTGAGAGAATTTGTGCAAAGATCAAAGTGTTTTCTCTTGGGTGATCATTTTATTGATTCTCATAACTTATCTCTTTACAGTGTATGGATAATTGTAAGGAGAAACTTGATCTTGGACACTATTGGGACTTAAAGGGTTAACTATTTTTTCGTATTAGTTGCAAGTGGTGGCTGTGGAGGAGAGACGTGTCACACGTACGCGTCTTGCGTTCAAGACCCCGAAACAGGGAAGCAATCATGTAGATGTCGACTTGGCTTCGACGGCGATGGATTGGAGTGTCAAGGTAAAGTCTCTTATTTCACCGCGATCAAACGCAAAAATTTTCTGCAAAAGCAAACGTCATACCTGCATTTCTACCAAAGTAGGCTCATTACGTAAGACAGTTGGACTGAAGCGAATCGCATATCTGTTTTTGATTTGGTGAGGCAGAAAATTGGAGTGTCATTTTGGAATTTAAAAGTACTTTACGCCAGTCTGTTTGGAAAGTCTGGATATTAATAGTTATTTGTTGACTAGATGCACAATTTTCTTCCTTTGTGGAAATCAGTAGCTGAATAAATGAAGCCTCGGTTTGTTTGTAGTAACGTTTTTTCTATTTAAGCCCCAGTATCGACATCTTTTTTTTTTTTCCAGACTGATTTTCATACATTTCTTTTGAAATAGTTTAGAGAATTTGTTAAAAAGATCAGTACGTGCTGATCATTTTATCCATTCTTAAAAGCTTTTCTCTTGATTATGTATTATTATTATGTTGGTCACTTCTGGTACTTAATGGATTAAAGTCAATTCCTTATTTTCTTTCTGTGCAGATTTGGATGAGTGTCGCTTCCTCTCAAAACCTTGTCCCGACAACAACACTGAATGCGTCAATAGCTTGGGGAGTTTTGATTGTCTGTGTAAGAAGGGCTTCATTGAAATCAATCAAAAGTGTGTTTGTAAGTACTCTGGTCGAAGGGCTGTTAGCCTATTTTGTCTTTGCTCTGCCTTTGTGTACGTTAGAAGACGGCTCATAAGGACCACTGGAAGCCGTGGCATAATTTCTATGTGGGCGTAGCATAAACAACCACTTACTCCTGTGCTTAGATATCTTCGTGGGGGGTATTATATTTAGGAGGGCCTATTCTGTGTGTTCATTGTCACGCCATCAAAAATATAAATGCAAACCAGTCAATACTTAAAGCCCAGAATCTGAAAAATGAAAGAAGATAAATATACAAAAAGCCTCGCCAAGAATCGAGTCTGTGCGATAATTCATATGCGAGATATTATAAGGCTTTTTATGAAGTTGCCATGTTGGTGTCCCTTTGAGGGGCACAAATATGGCCGCCGGAAACCAACAGAAACATCTGTTGTTTGAGTTTTCCTAGTATGTTCTTATAAGCAGCAATTTACGGATATGTCACATAGCTTTGACGTGCCAACCGAGTGAAGTCCTCTCGCCCCTCCGATTAAAAAGGTGGGACTGAAAAGAAGTAATTTCAATTATCTTCTATTTCAGCTGATGACACGTGCATGGGTGTTGACTGTCACCCGGATGCAGTTTGTGATCCATTTCGCGGGTGTATATGCAAATCTGGTTACCAAGGTGACGGAAGACGTTGCGAAGGTAAGTAAATAGAAATTAAACGGATCATTTATACGTTTCCAGGAAACTGCCAACCTACCCCTCCCCTAAGCCAACATCAACACTTCTCACTTAGGGCAAAATGCTGGCTTAGGGGATGGGTAGGTGGGCAGTTTCCCAGAAACGCATAATGATCGAAGATCCATAAACGTGGGGTCAACCAACGTCTGAGAATCGTAATAACTATTGATGATTATCGACGAACATTTTCAAGCTCTTGAGATGTTTCTTATGGATTGGACTCAGTTATCAACCTTAGATATTCTAATATTTTTGAAAAACTCTGCATGCTTAAGAAAATGCTCTACTAGTAAAATTCATAGCCAATATTTCCTTTCAGTTAATTCGAGAATTTTTGATTGTATTATGTCAAAGTGATTTTTTAAAATTAATTTTGACCTTAAAATGATACTGATGAATACCATTGTTTTCCCCTTTATCCACAACGCTAAGAGAAATAGCGACTTACTCTTTTTTATATTCATTCATTTATTTTTTTTACAGATGAGAATGAATGTGATCCATCCCGTAGTCCATGTGACTTGAACGCAAATTGCACTAATACCAAGGGTTCTTTCGAATGTCAGTGCAAACCTGGATTTACAGGCGATGGATTCCGTTGTCAAAGAGGTGAGCTAAGAAAAAGACATTGTTTTGTCCTTTAAACTGTGGCTAGCAATCTCTCAAATTCATTTTGTTGCCAAGAAAAGAGAGCCAAGAAAGTCTTGGTATTAAGTTTTTACCACTTGCATTAGAGCCTCATTAAGGCCCCATTTTATGGAGAAAAGTTGTACCGGAAAAGAGGGTCCCAGCCGAGTCAACGTTAGCGAGCTCTTATATGAGAAAAGATTTGGCCCCTTTGCCTGAGCGAGGAGCTGACAACAGTGCTTGCGCATGCTCTGATTGCTCGCCTTGACCCATGCCAGTTGACCCAGCTTGACCCGGCTAGGAGTGTAAACCAACCATCGAAAAATAGAGTGACCCGGCTCTATCCGAGCCAACTGTTTGTTTCTCGTGTAAACGGTTTCGTAAGTGTCTTAGAGCCTGTTTACATGGAGGTGTTGTAACATGTGGCGGGTCAACCCACCTAGCATGTAAACGTGATCAAATTGCTTGCCCAGGGTGGCTTAGATGGGCGAGTGACCCTTCTGCTCTTTTTAGTGGTTTTCATGTTTTCATGGCATTCTTTTGTTTACAGTCGACAGAAACTGCAATGGGGTTGAGTGTGATACGCACGCGCGGTGTGTCCAGTCCTTAGATAATTCGCTGCAGTGCGAATGTGATTCTGGTTGGCAAGGCGATGGGCAAAATTGTTCAGGTAAAATGTAAATTGTTGTGAAAAGTACAGTAGAACTCCGGTAACTCGAACTCTGAAGGGAGACGAAAAACAGTTCGAGTTATCTGGGTAAATTTCAGTGAAGTTTTGATCAAGGGTAAAGAAATTTAGTTCGAGTTTGCGGGGAATTCGAGTTATCCGAGTTCGAGTTATCGAGGTTCTACTGATAAAGATTTTTAAGTTATGTATGAGAATAATGCTACGCGCCTTTGACTGTTTTTTATGAGAACAATGGTACACGCGTTGGACAAAGAAAACCTACAGGACTGTTGAGATTCGAACTGGTGAGATCCTAAATTCCTGTTCGGCGCTCAAGCCACCAAGCTTAACGACATTTATGGAAGCCTGTTAAAAGTCATTAAATGGCTTTTTACTATTTTCTATGAATATCGTTAGTCACTAGGTCCTTTATGATACTCGCCCTCTGTTTGAGCTTGCCATGTGTCTTGATAGCAATGCAGTAGTAGGTTGCCGTTGCTTTCTACTGTGCGGTATCCTGCTAATACGGACTGCTGCCTGGCATATTCAAAGGTTGAGCAATGCCTACGACATCCTGTGTGGTGACGACCATGTTTATCTCAAAGATGACGAACACTTTTTTGTCTGAATTTATGCGCGAACTCAAAATAATAGTTTCCGCGACCTCTATTTATCAATTTTTAGAATACCACACAGTGTTTCAGTCAGTTTAGATCATAGCCTCAACAAAATCTGGATTCTCCAGAAAGTGTAGATTAGAGGGACAATTATTTTGAGTAGGCGACAATAGATTGCATTTAGGGTAAGGTATGGCTGGGACCCCCCACCTTTGCTCCGGGAAAGTTTTTATTTTAGGGGCTGTGAAAGAATTTTAGCGATAGGGGTGTCACCTTTATGCCAGGCGATGTATAGCTCGGGCTGCTTGAAATAACACAGCATAACAAGCCGTGTGAGCAAATGACAGGTGTTGGTACGTATTCCACCTAAAGCTGTGAACCATGATAATGGAGCAGAACCAGCAGAAGCTTGAGCAGAGCACAAATAACTTTTGTTTTCTGGTCAAGTCCCTGTTGTTCCTACTCAAGCTCCTGAGTTTTTTGTTCAGGTTTCTCCATCGATGACGCGCAGTGAAGTTTTAGTTGAAGGTGTTTACCTTTTTAAAAGAGCTGTTAAGTTCTCTGACACTGTTTTTGTGGCTTCCTTTGATTTCTTCCCTTGCCTTACCGGCGCACTAAGTTGCGGCTTCAAGTCTTCCTTCATATTCTTCTCTTTCAGTTAAATTATCTGGAAAGATCGACAAATTTTGTCGTTCTTTCCAGATAGCTGATTTTCTTTTTATACTCTTCCACTTCCGCTCTTTGAATCCGATTGTCCTCATCCAGCCATTGTTGCTTTATTCGCAAGGTTTCTATAATCAATTCTGTCTGCTCGGGCCGCTGGAAATTACTCAGCATAGTACCGCTTGTGATAAAATGACAGATGTTGGTACATATTCCACCCAAGGCTGGAACCCCTAATAATGGAGCAGAACCAGCAGAAGCTTGATTAGAGAACAAATAACTTTTATTTTCTTTTCAAGTCCCTGTTGTTTCTACTCAAGCTGCTGATGAGTTTTTTGTTCAGGTTTCTCCATCGGTGACGTGCAGTGAGCTTTTCGTTCAAGGTGTTTTCCTTTGTAAAAGAGCTGTGTTGAGTTCTCTGTCAACGTTTTATTGCCTTCTTTTGATCATGAAAAGAAGGCATCAAAACGCTGTCGGAGAAGAAGGGAAAAAGTTCTTTTTCCGATGCCTTACCACGGTAAGTTGCTTTAAGTCTTCCTTCATATTCTTCTTTTTCAACTTTGTCGATCTATCCAGATCGCTGATTTTCCTTTCACACTCTTCCACCGCCTCTCTTTGAATCCGATTATAATCACTGCAGTCAGTTTTGTTGATTCGAAGCTCCAAGCAGCTGCTCGTCGCTGTACAAAAACATTGGCTGTGCTATCCTTTGTCGTCGGAATCTGTTAAATGCCCAGAAACAATTTTGTAGATCTACAGTCTTTGGCTCGGGCTAACAAAAAACAAAGAAAGTTTCCCTTGAGTAAAAAGCCTAACAAGACCTAAATTACTAATAAGTGCAGTGTGAGCACTGAAAATGCTTGATTGAAAGATCAATATCCCTAAGTTTGTCGCTAAATTTTTATCATACCTTTTGCCAAAAGTGGGGGTTTAATTTAGTGATGTCATAAACAGTTGTTCATGTTGATTTCTTCTGCGCGTTCAGGCGCGCGCGCAGAGTTGCTTCTTCAGCGATACTTCTTGTCAGCACCAGGACGTCTGTGGTATTATTAACCTATTCTATTGTGGGGCTAGTATAACTTAGTCAATTTTTTTTTCTCTTACCGTTTACGACAATTGCTGATCGCGCCATCCATAGCTTTTGAGCTCTTCACTTCGGGTAGCAAGCGAGGCAAAGAGAACGCGCAAATCAGCGGCAACGCTGCAACTCATGTGCCCCTCGTGCGTGACTTCTCACGATTTCCCCTAAATGATAGCTTAATCACTGTGTACTCCATCCGTAACAGCAATCAATCAAAAGTCGGAGCGGTAAAAAAGGGCAGACATTTTGGTCGTCAATCAATTGACATTTTTGAGCTGTCTAGACTGCTTATTTCTGGCCTGCAAGCAACCACTTAATCTCAGAAAGGCGTAAGGATCGCCGCTTGAACCGTAATTCCTCTATTAAACCCTCGCCCCCCTCTCTGTCAGCAGAACGGGTACGTCATTTGACGACGGGAAAGCGCGCGAAAAGGACTAAACACGACTTCCGGTACCCAATTTGCCACTCTGCTATTGGTCAGCCCAGTTATTTGATTGCGCGCGCAGTAGTCAACTGACGTTCGCGTTCTGTTGCTAAATTATTATTGATTTTCATTTGACGGGCCTTTAAAAGCGCATTTCAATGCGTTTTGAGCGACCATACTTAAAAGAATTTTAGCAGCAGGGCTGGCACCTTCATTCACCTTTATTTACTTTGTTTTTCATGTTTGTTTTTGTGAAAAAAAAAAATGGTGTTGAGAAACAAATGCCACCGAATTATTCCCCGCTTAAAATTATTTTGTGTGAGTAGCCGGCGCTTCCGTGGCAACCATACGGCGATTTTTGCCAGCTGCTGTAGCTTCTGGAGAACACTGAAAAATGCTAGCAGTTTTACAGGACCGTTAAAACCACTCACTTTGTTAGAACGCACTCTGTCAAATGATGATGATGATGGTGATGATGGTGATTATTATTATTACTATTATTATCAATTAATTCTTATTTGCAATGTTCAGAATGTAACCAACCCGCACCTTTACAGCTTCCCGGCTAACCACAATGGTTTTCCAAGTTTTTTCAAGTCTGATCTAACTTAGCTCTTGTTTTCTTCTGGCTGGGTTTATAGACATCAATGAGTGTGAGTCCGTTAATAATTTGTGTCATCCATTGCGTGCTGATTGCATCAACACTGACGGTTCCTTTGAATGTCGTTGCAAGCCTGGTTTCCAAGGCGACGGCTTCAACTGCACATGTAAGTGCCCTCAATTACAATAACTTACTCAAACATTTCTGTGATAGATTCGTTTCCGTTTAGCTTTCACATAGAGCATTCTTACAGCTACTTCAATTCAGTACCTTTATCGGATTTTGAGGCCTCAAGCCGGCGCTACAAGACCGCAAGGTTATGTGGGTAGCTATTGATATGGTCGTAACCTCACAGTTGTCCATAAAATGGTATAAATCTCACAAATATTTACTTCTGTCGTTTTATGACAGAAGAATCTTTTTTCATGGCTGAATTTGGGTTTTCTTTTCTTTTCTTTTTTTTCTTTTTGTTTGAAGGGAATTTTCCCATATTTCTTTGCGCTCTCGCCCCTTAGGCTTTCCGGGGTAGTTTCTTGGTGTTTCGGACGGGTGCAATCACGAAATGACGTAATACACACACACAAAAAAAAGAAAAAAATTGAAGAGACTCTGAACAACACCCACACCAAAGCACAAAAGCGAACCAACATTGGTTCTGCAACACTAACAAACATTGCGCCTTTCTCTTATGTAAGTGTGAATGTGAGTGTGAATTGAGATAGATCACCACACCGGCGACTACGTGCCCCACTCTTTACGAACAGCGTGAATGGCCTGTGCATGTGGGACGGTTTCACTGTTTATCGTCGTTATCCAAGAAGACTAGAAAGTTTAACCGTTTTTCATTACAAAGGCAGGCCTTCCTTCTCAGTTATTTCAAGACCCTGAGTATTGGTCCGGCCGGGGTTGGAACTAGCCCCCTTCCGTTCAGAAGCCCGGCACATGTCCAACTGAACTAACCAGGCGACTGGTTTTTCAGCGCCAGCTTAAAGATTAATTAAGACAGCTTAGGATTAATATAAAAATTATGTATTTCCCTTCATTAAGCTGATGGCTCGTGTGATGGAGTTCAGTGCCATGACAACGCCACATGTTTCAAACCCTCTCCCGAGAGACTTGGGCTGTGCCTGTGTAAAGATGGCTGGCAAGGTGATGGACGAACATGTAATGGTAAGCTGTTTAAAGCGTGTTTCATTTCATCTGTGTGCTTTCTTACTTTCTTGGAAAAATCTTCAAAACATTGCTTGTTCAAGAATATGTGCCATGTTGATTGAAATTTGATTACCATTTATATAAAACATGCTAACTTTCCTTTTGTTTCAGATACCGATGAGTGTAATTCGTCCAGGAATAGCTGTGACGAAAATGCTGATTGTATAAATACTGAGGGCTCGTATAGGTGTCAATGTCAGCTTGGTTACCAAGGCGATGGACGTAGCTGTGTCCGTAAGTATAATCAGCACCCTTATACGTTGTTTTCAGGAATAGCCCACGTTCGATATTAATATTGAATTCTAACATGACTCCGAGGCTTTCTGGTCATTTTTCTACATTTGATTTGGTTTTGTTTGTGGTCTAGTCTCTTTTGTGGGAATTGCGAATGGAGTCGCGAAAAATATGCAATTTTGTCCCTAAAGCCTTGGAGTCATGTTAGCATTGTCATACAGTAAAGCCTCGTTAACTCGAACTCAGATAACTCGAATTCAAAATTTCAACTCGAACTTTTTGAACTTTAGAGTTCGAGTTATCGGGGTTCCACTGTATATTGAACACTGGCTTAATTGACCCAAGTGTCAGTGTATTTAGGACGAAAGTACTAATCGAGGACACTATTTTTTACGTTTCCTGCTGGAGACGAGACTGCCATGGTCATCTGAGCCACGCGAAGGTCTAGCCATTTGTAGGACAAAGACAGTTAACCCTCTTTCCTCAGTTATTTTGAGACCAGAGTATTGGTCCGGTCCCGGAGTTCGAACCCGAAACCTCCTCTGCGGTCAAACAACCGTTCTACTGACTGAACTGATCCTTTCGCTGTAAAAAAGACAAAACAAAACAAAACAAAACAAAAAAAACAAGTTTAAATCTGCTATTTTTTGCCTTGTGTTTATGTTCAATAGTGGAAAACTCTTGTGGTGGAGTTCAGTGTGACTCAAATGCTGACTGTCTTTCAAGTGATGGCGGACAGAGTTGTGTTTGTAAGAGTGGCTGGAGTGGAGATGGGCAAACATGCTTTGGTTAGTGATCTTTCTTCTTCATTTTTGTTTGGAGAATTCGGCTTTTTCTTTCAATGCAGAATTCTTTTATTTTAGCATCTAGAGCATTTCTACTGTTTGGATTTTATTGTACTATACATGCTCTTCGAGTGTTACATGTAACCAAAATACAAAACTTGTCGAATAACACCACTCATTATTTTTTCATGGTTCATGGTGTTGCTGAAGTAGATCGCAGGTTCTTACCTTTCAAACTCCCCTACTGCTTAGTAGGTAGCACCGACTCGATGGCGAGACTTAAGGCAACACACACACAACAAAAGGAATGCGTCTCTACAGCATCCTTTTAAAGTTCTCATGCTAAGATAACATGAAAACAGCAAATTAATGATGACAAAGACTTGAAAATGACAAGAAAAGTAAGTGGTTAATTGGATAGGCGTTGCCTGTTTTGCCGTTACTGCACATTATTTGGAATCCAAGTTAAAATGTTTGGAAGAAAGACAAAAAGATAATTAAATAAACCAATTAATGAATAAATAAGAATGGGAAAAAAGATCATAAGATCAATCCGCAGCTGAGAATGTTTGAATTTATTCCCCATTTTTTTTTTATAGATTTTGACGAATGCCAGCCATTTAAGAGTAGCTGCCACTTTGACGCAGAGTGCATAAATACCGAGGGCTCCTACGATTGCCGCTGTAGGCCTGGTTACGTAGGAGATGGCTTTGGTTGTGCATGTAAGTTTTGTTGATATTATCGTTTTACCAAGTGTTAAAAGAGCCTTAAATGTACGCAAAGTTCGCCATGCAAAGCACCTTACAAACGGTATCCTGGCAAAGAAATATACCAATTATTACATCTGTCTTCATCATTTACGGAAAATAGATCGACAATGACAGTTAGTATCCATTTCGAATATTGCAAATTAAAATTAACATAACAATCGTACTCACCGAAGGCGCGCAATACCCGCTTGGAGGCGCTTAATCCGACGACCTTCCGTCTAGTCCCCTAGCTGAGTTATAAAAGTTTTTTTCTTGTGGGTGGGGCTTGGGATGGAAAGAGGATACATGAGGAAGCTAAACAAAGACGTTTCTTTAGCGACGTACATGAACCGGTAGTGGGGCGTTTTCCCTTTTAATAAGTGTAGACGCTACCAAATATGCAGTCTGCAATACTCTGTTGACAGTGAAGACTCAACTGGTAAATAAATAAATAAATTACTGAGTGCCCTTACTCTTATATAGACGATGTGCGCTAATTTAAAGGCAAAACCACTGCCTAAGAGTGCAAAAGGTACACTTCCGGTCAATATGTGTCTCTAGAAAACGTCTTTGTTTAAGCTCCGTAATATTAAGACAAAACACCGTGGATAACCTAAATTTGATTGGTCACTTTAATAGAAGACAATACCCTTGTCTAGTCCTTACTAAGTTGGGTGATCGTTTTTCTTTTAGCTGATGGTACCTGTGAAGGATTCAAGTGCGACGACAATGCAGATTGTAACCGAACTTTTCCTTCAGGACGTCGCAGGTGCTTATGCAAACCTGGTTGGCAAGGAAACGGGCAAAGCTGTTCTGGTAACTCTGGTTTACTAATGTTGATCTCTTTATGTGGCTACGGTAATGTCGTTTACACTTTGAACGTTTCGTCGAGCATAGTTTTTCTATGCTTGGCCTTAACGCGCGCTGCACACAGGCCCCTCTTCGCTATCCTGTCATTTGTGGTAAACTACCTTCTTTTGCTTCTTGCGTCTTCTAATTTGAGTAAAAATATCTTAGCATTTAACAAATCGCCCACTATTCTCATTGTTTTGACTTCAGTTCGGCATAGAAATGATGTCAGGAACCGAAGACGACTGGTTTCTCTTCAAAGTTTTTCTCTTTAAATGTCTGATAGGCCACTTTAGTACACGATTGCTTCTTTTTAGAACTAAGATCATTATTTAATTCGTTTTTCCTTTCACATTTAAATTTATTAATCCTAAAATTAAATAACAAAATTCGAAACTGGCACAAGAAAACAAATCCCTGAAGGATCCTGGTTTTAGTAGTAGTAGGTAAAATAACGCCATCGTGCAAACGGCTTATGGCGGTAAAATAGTTTCTCGGAAAATTGCACGCGTGATAAAGATAAATGTACCCCATTTCCATTTTCCATGAGTAGTTTGACGTATGTGATATCTGTAGGTTACCATTGTTCTGAGGGAATTGTCGTTGCTAATAGTCATATATGTTTTTTTAGCCATTCATTCAATGACGTGTTGATTGGAAAAAATTATTCAAACCTTTTTCATTTATTTATTTATTTATTATTTTTTTATCCAGATGTAGATGAGTGTCAAGCTTTTCCGAACAGTTGCCACTTAAACGCTGAATGTATTAACACCCAAGGCTCATACAGTTGCCGCTGTAGGCCTGGTTACCAAGGGGATGGTCTTAACTGTACTTGTGAGTTTTCCTTTCTCTTCAGTTTTTATAGCTCTTCTCACTCTGATGCAACCTTAACAATTTATCAGTTAGGATTTCTAACTTATCATGTACTCTATCTCTACAGTATTTTATATATATCTATTTTTTTCTAAATGTAGCGGATGGTTCTTGTGAGGGAGTCTTCTGCGACCCTAATGCAGATTGTCGGCGAGTTTTACCTGTAGGAGGCAAACAGTGCAAGTGTCGAGAGGGCTGGCAGGGTGACGGCCGAAATTGTTCTGGTGAGATGATTCGATTTGTCGCTAGTTTACCCATGAAAACTAGAAGGTAAGGCCTTGACTCCCTCGTCCTCCGTCGCTCGCGATCACTTTTTGGGGGATATTTGAATATTTTTTATTAATGAAAGCGCTTACTTCCCGCTCGCGTTCTGCGCTCGTTCCCATCACCCACTGTGCGTTTCGATCCGTCTATTTTCACAGTTAAACAGTCGTCTATTGTTAGTCAAATTTTCAGTTCTCCAGTCGTTCTCTCGTAGTTAGTTTTGCTTGATCTCGTCAATGATTACTGATTACGAGTCTTCATAGCCAATAACATCACGGCTTAACTGACAGACGACCAATAACATCGTGACGTAGTTGACCAATCAGATCAATAGCCAGAGTAACCATCAACTGACGTTATACAACTCACTTTGACTCTGAAGATGACTACCGCACAGGTTGTCAAAACGTCAGTCACTGTCAACAACAACAGTCCTATTCAGGACTACGTTCACCCGGACGATCAAACTCAACCTACTTTTGATGGTTTTCTCTTAAAAACCTTGGAACAATTCTCTTTTACGTGTCGCTTGGGATGTTTCTTTATCTTTATAAAAAAGAGTGCCTTTCTTTTTTAAGTTGCTGACTCCATTCAAGGTATATTGGTGCATCAAATTTATGTTTTCAAGTGATCAAAAAAATATATCATTACGATGTGAAATCTTTGTGCACGTAAAAGTCTGGTTTTGTTCACTGTACTTTCGGGAAAAGAATTTCACAAAATATACCTTTTAATTTTTTTTTGCCAAGATTCGAAAAAAAAAAAAAATTGAACAGAGTTAACGTACGGAAAAACGGGCAACAAAAAACGTGCAACTTGTTTTGCAACATTGATGCAAAACGAGTTGAAAAACAATGTTGCGCGTTTTACTACCCTTGTTCAAAGCTGTTAACAACCTGATTTATTGTAAGGCAGGTTTGATGTGGGTGTTAAAACCCGCAACATCACTATTTAAGAGCAGTTCTCTGTAAGAACCAAGCAAAGTGGGAAATGAAAAATTTTGACCTCCCCTCAAATTTTGCATGCAATTAGATATTGTGGGGGGATGTCCAAAAATGCACTTTGTTTGGGTTGCTACTTTATTGTTGTCATGGTAACACCAATTGTTTGTTGTTGACAAAATATCTAATATTTAACTCAAAACTGTTGTAAAAAATGCAAAATGTGTAGCTCTGTTTCTCAAGTCCATTAAAACGCTACAACCCAAGACTTAAAGCAGATGTAATACCATCATTCTAGTTTACATTTGTGTATATTGCTCTTTATTATATCAAATTTGCGTGTCGTAAACGGTTAATCAACTACATAGAGTTTCGGCCATTTGAGTTGATGGCTAAAATATGGTTAACCTTTCCCTGAATTTCTCCAAAAGTACACCAGTTCCAGAGCTAAAACTAAGCAGGCAGTTTACACAGATATCCTAGTTACTGAGTCTGTAAAAATCTCTGCGGGGCGGGCTCTTCTGTTTGCAAAGACAATTAACGAACAAACGCCAAATTTCAGTTTTTGGATATTTCATCGCAGTTGACGATCTATCTACTCGCCAACAAAATTTCTAAAACACTGAAACTACCTTCAGTATCAAAGAATATTATGTACTGAGTCATTTTATGATCAAAAAATTATTACTGGCTGTCAGTTTTCTGAACAATATCGATCAAAATAAGGCTTACTTTACGGTTTCCTCCACTTCACCGCTTGTAGCGTAGCATTTACATTCAACGAACACTCGGTTTCTCGAACCATTCTGATGTATCCGGTTGTGCTGTTTTCCATTGTAAACCATTGTAAGTCTACTCAGTGACTTACAGCAAGTTATAAAGTGATACAGAAGCCGATGCAGAAGTCATACACAAGTCCTTGGCAAGCCAAGCCACATCTTGTAAACACGCACGATTCCACTTTGCATTTTCGCAGTATTTCTTCATCAGATGCCATCAGTCGCTTCAGAGAGAGTTAAACCTCATTAGGTTTTAGTCATTAAGCCAAGCATTGGAATTATCTACGTATTAAAATCCGAAATCTCGAGTCCAGAAGCTCAGAAAACTAAACTAGTGGTCACTCTTTGACATTCCCGTGAACATGCAACCTGTCCTGGCCAGCGGTGTTAATCGCGCAACATAAGCAATTTCCGGGAATTTCCGGTCATTTCCGGTAACATTCTTTTCCCCTCACTTCCCAGAGATGATGGGGAAAAAGGATCGCCTGATCGAAGGTTGCATCTTACTTGGAGGGTCAAACGAAATTTTTCCTTCTCAGTGAATGTAATCGTAATTTTTCTACCTATCTGCAAACTTACGGAGTCAACTTAGCAAATTTCGCCGTCTGCCGTGCAGGTAAGTTCATTTTATTTTCTGCATTCTTCTGTTAAATACTAGGGGGAAACCATCTTCTGTTAAATACTAGGGGGAAACCATCAATTAACTCCTATGGCCGCTCACCATAGGATTTGAAACATGTTGTACCAACACAAATTCGTAACTTGTACTTTGAAATACAGTAATTAGAAAGCCTGGAACACCGTAATGTTGGGAACATGGACTTGAGATATTTAAGTATAGAAGAATTTTTTTTTTTACTGAAGTCAGCTTTTGGCTTCGTACATACATACACTTGCAAGCTAGTTTACTGTGGAATTCTTTTTAGCTAAAGCAAGGCAGCTCAATTTTTCCTGGCCCTTGAAAATCATGATAACATGAGGAGCATGTTGTTTTGTAAGGGCTTCCGTACCTTCTTTAGGAGTTTTCGATTTTACACTTGTCGACTCAAGTAGCTACAGAATTTGTTGTCTCCCTGTTGTCTCCTGACACGAGTGACTGTCCCTGGGTTCTGGTTAAAACAAAGTACCTTAAACGTATACCTGTACTTCAAGTCTCTAGCTTTCGTTATTCGGTATTAGGTGAATGATTTTATTACAACTGATGTTAAATTATCAATCTGAGTAAACATTGCCCTGAAATTATATTGCTCTTATACATTCTCTTATACTCTTATTCTAGCTATATCTCGCATGCGTGGCCGGCGTAAAAAGGGGTTGAGGCGGGGGGAGGAATTTATGCAACCGTGATCCAATAGAAACTCCGTGCAGGCTTAGCTACATATCCTAACTTCAGAGAAAGTCGTAGGGTCAGCATTCAAATGAAGGAAAGCGAGGAAAAGGTGAGAATGTTCCTGCAAAGTGTCCAAACAACACGTACCGCAAGAAGACAAGCCGTCCAACTAAAGTGTCATTTTGTAAAAGGCTTTGTGAACTGTTTACAACCCAAATAATGACTAATAAGGAATAGCCATCTACTGGCAGATTGAACCTCTAACGAAGAGTGGAGACAAAATTAGTGTTGCTAGCAATACACAAGCTCAGAAATTACAGTCTCTCAAATAACTTCTAGTCTATGTTCCCTAAATTTCCTTGTTCCAAATTTTTGTTTTCCCCCATAGTACTTTACAGAAGAGTGAAGAAAATAAAATGAACTTTATTACCTGCACGTCAGAGTAGGAAGTCAACTTCATCGGTAATACCTTTCCAACATTTGCTGAGCCCGTAAGTTTGCAGATAGGTAGAGACATGACGATTACTTTCACTAAGAAAGCATAATTTGGTTTCACGATCTGAGCAAGGTAGGGATGTAACCTTCGATCAGGCGGTCCTTTTTCCCATTATCTCCAGGAAGCGAAGGGAAAAGGATTTTATTTCTACCGGAAATTGTTTATGCTGCATTGATTAAAACCGCTGACCAGGAGAGGTTGCATGTTCACAGTGATGTCAACGAGTGTCTTGTCAGCTTTCTAAGCTCAGTTTTCGACTTGAAGTTTCAGATTTTATCAAATACGTTTGCAATTCCTATATTTGGATTAATGACTAAAACCTAACGAGGTTTAACTTTCTCTGGAGCGACTGATGGCATCTAATGAAGAAATACTGCGTAAATGCAAAGTGGAATCGTGCGTGTTGACAAGACTGATGTAGCTTGGCTTGCCAAGGACTTGTGTATGACTTCTGTATCGGCTTCTGTATCACTTTATAACTTGCTGTAAGTGACTGATTAGACTTACAATGGTTTACAATGGAAAACAGCACAACCGGACGCATGAGAATGGTTCGAGAAACCGAGTGTTCGTTGAATATAAATGCTACGCTACAAGCGGTGAAGTGGAGGAAACCGTAAAGTAAGCCTTATTTTGATCGATATTGTTTAGAAAACTGAAAGCCAGTAATAATTTTTTAATCATAAAATGACTCAGTACATAATATTCTTTGATACTGAAGGTAGTTTCAGTGTTTTTGAAATTTTGTTGGCGAGTAGATAGATCGTCAACTGCGATGAAATATCCAAAAACTGAAATTTGGCGTTTGTTCGTTAATTGCCTTTGCAAACAGAAGAGCCCGCCCCGCAGAGATTTTTACAGACTCAGTAACTAGGATATCTGTGTAAACTGCCTGCTTAGTTTTAGCTCTGGAACTGGTGTACTTTTGGAGAAATTCAGGGAAAGGATAACCATATTTTAGCCATCAACTCAAATGGCCGAAACTCTATGTAGTTGATTAACCGTTTACGACACGCACATTTGATATAATAAAGAGCAATATACACAAATGTAAACTAGAATGATGGTATTATATCTGCTTCAAGTCTTGGGTTGTAGCGTTTTAATGGACTTGAGAAACAGAGCTACACATTTTGCACTTTTTACAACAGTTTCTGAGTTAAATATTAGATATCTTGCCACCAACAAACAGTTGGTGTTACCATGACAACAATAAAGTAGCAACCCAAACAAAGTGCATTTTTGGACATCCCCCCACAATATCTAATTGCATACAAAATTTGAGGGGAGGTCAAAATTTTTCATTTCCCACTTTGCTTGATTCTTACAGAGAATTGCTCTTAACCCGTTTTACAGTAGACTACGAGTAGTCCCCTAGTTTTCGTCGGGGATGGTAGAGCGAGCGAAACGCGAGCGCGCGTGAAAATCACCCCACGCGAGAAAAGGTGTCGCCTTGTCTCGCGTGGGTGATTTTCACGCGCGCTAGCGTTTCGCTCGCTCTACTATCCCTGAGGAAAAATGGGGGACTACTCGTAGTCTGGTTTTACAGCAATGTTACAAGAGAAGTTGCATGTTTTCATTTGAGCTGTGTTTGCTCCTCCCCCCTCTAGCTTTTGAGGCATTTCTAGTGTTGTTCTTGAATTATTTATTTAGACGTGGACGAGTGTCAGCCATTAAAAAATATCTGCCACTCCGACGCCGAGTGCATAAACAACGAGGGCTCATACGAATGCCGCTGTAGGCCTGGGTACCAAGGGGATGGCTTTAAGTGTGTCTGTGAGTAATATTAATTTACCTTTGAAATTAGTTTCAGTATTATCATGTACACTTTGGTACATTAGGAAAAGACGAGAGAACTTAATTCTTATAAATACAACATACACGATTTATAAAGAAAAAGTAAAGGGCGAGAATGTGCCAGGAATCATGAGACAAAGGATAATATTCAATGTGAATCATCGCTTAGTTCACTTTCAAAACTGGAACCTTTATTGGGCGGGCATCCACGGGATCCTCTCTTTTGTTAGCTTAATAAAGGTCAGGTTCATTCAGATTCCTTTTAGCAGAATATGAAAATAAAAGTGAATGTAAGACTTAAAAGTTAAGGCAGTTTCAATGTAACTAGTTCAATTTGCCTCAAACTGCAAAACCTAGCTTACTTAATTACAACCTTGGTTTGATCGTTTTTTGCTATACATACACCTATTGGTTGATAATGAATAAATAACAACAACAACAAAGGTACAAAATAGAGAATTGTTCCAATAACCCGATTTTTTTGGTGTCATTTTAGCTGATGGATCATGTGATGGCATTTTCTGCGATTCTAACGCCTTTTGTAAGGAAATTTCTGTTGGTAGTCAGCGACTGTGTTTATGCAATGCAGGTTTTATAGGAAATGGAACGCATTGTTCTGGTAAGTGCAAAGCAATTATCAAAACTATTCCAAACGAAACTTAATGTTAACACTAAACACACTTAACTAAATGCAACGAAAAAAGATAGTTGATATTAAACGATTTGTATCTATGTTTGGCTATGTTGTAATTTTTAAAAACTTATCACAAACTGAGTTAAGCACAAAACATGTCATATTTTCATCGTAACCATAAACCTGGCTACACTTTTAGTATTTTCGTACACTTAGCTTACCCATGGCCACATGTCGCTTTCCCCCGACGCGACAGGCTTTTAAAATTACGTTTGTGCTTGGAGGCTGCATGCAAGCTAAACAAGTACCCTATTATTAACCTTGTTTGCCGTGGAGTTCTCTGATCAGGGGACATGGGTTTTTGGTTGTTCATTTTCATTGCGAAATAAAAACATTGCTTTGACTTAAACCCTGCTAGACTCTCTGTTTCCGCTTCCCTGCAACTAAAGAAATATGTATGTAGAGAAACTCTGACATACAAAAAAATACAGTACAAAGCCTAGTTTGCTGCTCTATAGGTCTATTTTACTTCCTTCTGTTGTTGACCTCCTTTTTGAGAGGTGACGTTTTGTTAGATCAATATTAAAGGATAGTTTTCTTTGCTTGTCTCTTCCCTTAGATGTGAACGAATGCGAGTCTTCCTCAACCAAGTGCAACCTGAATGCAAATTGCTTCAATACCCCTGGGTCTTTTCGGTGCCGATGCCGGCTTGGTTACCAAGGCAATGGAACGCATTGCGTCTGTGAGTTCACGATGACTGTATTTGACTAGAGTGAATACCGGAATTCATTTCGTCTTTTCTTTCTTCTTTTAATTTGTTAATCCCCCTGTGGTTAAAAAAAGCAATAACCTTAATTTGTATAAGCAAACAACCTGTAGGATTCTGGTAGTTGACGTAAAATGACGCCATCGTGCAGTTTTCATCTTCGATCCTAAATTTACATGTCACGCAGGTGGAATCGTTTGTGGTGTTTTATCCCTGATGTAATTCTCACATTATGGTATAATATTTTCCTTTCGCAGCCGACGGTACTTGTGATGGAGTGATATGTGATCAGAACAGCGCATGCGTTCCAATATCGCTTGGAAGTCGCGATCGACAGTGCGTCTGTTTAGATGGTTGGACCGGAGATGGAAGGAGTTGTACTGGTAAGAAATGATATTTAGTAAACTATCTTCTTAGACTTATCTTTCCACTAAGATAACATGCGTTACTCAGCCTCTCTCGATCACGCTTTTCCAGGTCTTATTGCTGCCATTTGAATGACTTTCAAATTACGATAGCACGCGAGCAAACTCAATGCTGTGACTAAAAGTAAAACGAAGACTACATTTTTAGCGTGGTGTATATAATGCCACTTACCCGGCATTCAGGCGTGATCATTTTTATGTCTTTGCCTGTACAACACAGTTTTTCTCACACTGAAGAAGGGTCATAACCTCGAAACGTTTGTGTGTTATTTTAAAACATTTGATACTTTTTGATATTTCTTTACCGAATATCACCTCATCAGCTATTTACGTGATAACTTGCCCTGGTTAGAGGAGGTCACGTAGCAGCTGCTCGGAAGCTGAAAGCCAATTGCTTTGCTATCCAAACCGGAAAACAATGGTAAACAATGTATTACCATTGTTTACAAGAACGAATTAGGAAAGACCTTACATAGTCTGCTACACAGCCGTTCTTAGTGTCGTCACGCAACGCCCCTCCCTAAGAACGGCTGTGTATCAGACTAGACCTTACAAGGGTCGAGAGGTTTGGGGATCTCAACCCTGCAGTTCTTACATTCAACACTCAACACTCATCACTTCGAGTGCTTATGGTAGATCAAAAATAAAAGATGTGATTAATTGTAAACTAAAGCATTAAACTCAAGCTTTATATAACTTGAATTTTACCACAAGTAACGAATCGATAGAATCGTCACAAAGCATTAAAAACAGAATTACAGAAGGCAACTATCATTGCCTTTCATTTTGACTTGTCACACTTAAAGATTCTTACACATAATTAATGGTCAGAACCATGTTCTACCGCATAATAAGCAGTATCAAGAATTTTTGGTCTCCTTAGAAGAGAAAAAAGGATAGGGCAATTATGTGCGCCCCCATTTTAAGCAAGCTAACAATTTTCTTTAAAGAAAAGAAGAAATTCCTTCGAGCCGGATTCGAACCAGCGACCTAAGGATGACAACATAACCACTACAGTCCTCCGCTCTACCAACTGAGCTATCGAAGGAATTTCTTTCAGAGTCTAAAAATCTGGTGCAACATATACAAAAGACACAAGGGAAAAAAACTCCTGAGTTAATTTTAAGTGGTAACCAGTAGCCCATAACCCGGAGCGTCTAACTTCCATACTGCGCCTATGCAACGACGTTTTCACAAGTAGGTTTATTTTAGATAAGCTTTTCTCGCGAATTGCTTTCAAAAAGCCAATCACTAGCAATTGCGTCTCAAAGTTAAACTTTTAATACGTAACTAGGACAACTCCTTCACATTGAAAAAAAACATAGCGGACACACGTGAGGAATCTTCAGAGGAGTCTTCTGACAGTACTTCAAACGACAATTTCAGTATTTACACGGAAACTAGCAGTTCAGAAGAAGATTTGCAAAACCTAGCCAGGACGTCTACTTCGTCGACGACAACGCATAATTCACGCAAAGGGAATTAAATCGAAATCATCTTCGAAATAGCCGACTGTGAAAAGGTCCAAGCGAGCTACTAACAGTCTAAGCGACGATCAAATGCAGGAATTGACCTCGTGGAACAGTTATTTTCCGGGGGAAAAGCTTATCTAAAAATAAACTCACTTGTAAAACCGCCGTTGCACGAATTTATGGCAGTTGAACGCTCCGGGTTATGGGCCCCTGGTGGTAACCTAATGCTGACGTTGTTCAGTTTCTTTTTCTTTTTTTTGGTTGTATCACACTACGGAAAAAAGATAAGATGGACGTTTTTTATTCATATGTCTCTGCAATGTATTAGGCAAGTTTACTGAGAAAGGATTTAGAGAGGAAAAAAAAAGCAAGAACTCCTTCGAGCCGGATTCGAACCAGCGACCTAAGGATGACAACATAACCGCTACAGTCTTCCACTCTACCAACTGAGCTGTCGAAGGAATCGATGTACATAATGGTTATATCGGTAAACTCAATTTTTTTTCTCTCCGAGTCTTATGGAAACGTTTTATGAAATGAGGAATGAGGAATTTTCTCTCAGTAATGAATTATATTAATTTTGCTGATTCGGATCAGCGCAGAAAAATATATTGTTGAGGATACAACGGTATTTTTTTATTTGTTTGTTTGTTTCTGACGTACATTAGACTCAGGCATGCCCACAAGTCGAGCTCAGAATTTTTCTGGAGCACGAAGTGTGAGCTGGAGATTATTTTTATGTTTTCGGCGGCAAAACGAGCGAGAGGTCAACTACCGGAACCGGCAACGAGAAGCGAAGGACTTTGAGAAATTCTAGACGTACATGCTCTGGACTAAGGATGTCGTTGTTAGCGCATACTGATTTCCTTGGAGGAAAATTTAGTTAAAAGAAAAAAAATTCTACCTTTCATTTTGTTGTTGTTGTTTTTAAGGTTGTACTTTAATTTGTAATGGCATTTTACTCGGAAGCTGTAGTCTGAAATTGCAATCTATTTCAGGTTACGTGGCATCCTGACGCTTATATTTAGCCTTGTTTTTTTTTTCGGTCTTATCACAATGAAACAATTCTCGAGACAAACTTGTCTCTCTTTTGTACGTGAAATCAAAACTGAGGAAATTTTACAATTAAAAGGGAAAAAAATTCCTTCGAGCCGGATTCGAACCAGCGACCTGAGGATGACAACTTCAACTTCTACAGTCCTCCGCTCTACCAACTGAGCTATCGAAGGAATCGATGAATGAGAGTCAATAATTTCCAGACAGAATTTGATTTGACTTGATTCAAACAATTTCACCCATTAATTGGTGACTCTACCCATTCTCTTTTTCCAGGCAAAGCATTTTTAAATGCTTAAAAGCTAGTATTCTCAGCCTGTTCTAATATCTTGAACTGTTTTTAGACTACCATACACATAAAGTGCACTTTTTGTGATTTTATAGCCGAATTCTTTGAGTGGCTTATGTACTGAAGGAAAATTTTAAGAAAGTATTTTTATTTTTTCAATTACTGTACGCGATAACTACATTCCGGTTGTTTCTTAATGAGAACAGTTGTTCAAGAAATGCGAACGCGATGTACGGTGTATTTGTCATTACGGCCCTCAAGTTATGAAATTTGAGCCAACCCCGATAATACGGCCAATTTTTTTTGATCCATCGGTGACCGTATTAACGGGGTTCCACTGTATTTGCTTTTTACCTTTGTAGAAAGATGGCAAATGGCGTGTCGTAACCCCTTTAAGCTGTATCATAAGTACTTACTAACGTTTGTGTTTACTGCTCAGATGTAGACGAATGTCAAGCCGTGAATGGCACCTGTCATAGGCATGCTGACTGCCTCAACACCCTGGGCTCGTTTTCGTGCAAATGCCAACTTGGATACGAAGGAAGTGGTTTTGAATGCAAATGTAAGTGATGACATTTTTTGGTATGTTTATATTATTTCTGTCGAAACCACGTAAATTTGCCAATCTCTTCCTATTTTGTTTATCACTATTAATTGCATAAAAGTACATACAACTAAATTAGTGCTCATGCTGTATGGTGCCGTATACATAATTTTATAAATAAGTCAGTTTGCTTCACGAGACACATTTAAAAGATAGTTGTCATGACAACAAAGCATATAAAATTCAGAAAATTAGGGTCTTGTGTTTTAATTCTGTTTAATTTTTAATATGTCATATTTAAAGTCGTAAACGTCTCTTTCGTTCAATAGGCCACTTGCTTGCACCAATGCTTCCTTTAAACAATGAGTTGGAATATTGCTGATGCCAAAAATTGACTGAGCACATAAAAATTATCTTACACCCGAAATTTGAGAGGAAACGCATTTTAGGGAGATATTTTATGGCGCTTTGATATTTCAACAAAGAAGTATGATTTGTAATGGCCGCCATGTTGTAGGGCATACTCGTGCCCTCCAACATGGCGGCTAAAACTACCTTTTGCTTATGTATTGTTAAACGTTTGATAGTTACGCTCAGATGTGCTGTAAACGTTACCACATCTTCTTTGTAACATTTTCCTTGAAGTTTGAGTGCAATTCATAATTTTAAAAATCACATTTTGGTCAGGTGACCAGCTACGAACTTACTCATTTTAAGAAAATGGTACGGGTTTAAAAACCCACATCATTATTATTTTGTTTAAGATCTGACCCACAAATCGTTTTTCGAAGGCAAAATCATACAACTTTGATTTTCATAAAAACGATGTCACATGACCTCTTAGTGCAATGGCCTATTCCCTTCTCGAATAGCCCACGTTCGGTGTATTTAAATTCTAACACGACTCCGAGGATTTCTGGTCATATTTTTATATTTTGTTTGGGTTTCTTTGTGCTCAAGTCTCTTCTGGGAAATGCGAGACAACCAGGTGATCTGTGACGTCATTGCAGGGGCCTGGGGAAAGAAATTTTAATGCCGTATCCCATAAACCAACGCGCGCACCAATTCAATTCAATTCAATTCAATCTGTTCCCGTCAGCTTTGGTTTATGGGATACGGCATTAAAATTTCTTTCCCCAGGCCCCCGCAGTGACGTCACAGATCACCTGGAATGGAGTTGTGAAAAATTTGTAATTTTGTCCCTAAAGCCCGGAGTCATATACATATATATCGAACGTGGATTATTGGTCTTGACCTTTTAATCTTAAGAGGCAAATGTTTTGTTTGTTTGTTTTGTTTTATCGATTTTGTTTGTTTGTTTGCAGCGGACGGAACATGCGCTGGAGTGTCGTGTCACTGGAATGCCACATGTAAAAACCTGATTCAAGGACCAACTTGCGAGTGTAATGATGGATACCAAGGGCCTGGGACAGAGTGCACTGGTAAGTTGGCCAATCATATGCCAGATAGTAAAGCGGCATCTTAGAGCTCATATCGCGTATTTTATAGACCAGTTGTTGAAGGAGCTATGTCACACTATTTGCTATCTCTTGAAACAGTTAGGATCATCAATTGACTCAATCGAATTCCAAAAGTTACGGTCCAGGGCCGAGTTGTTCGAACGCCGGTTAGCGCTAACCCGGGGTTAAATGTTCACCCAGGTTTCTTTTTCTTTTTATCAAAGCACTCTCGTGGATAATTTTTTCTATTCTTTTTAGAGTATCCAGTCGTCAAGTTGTAGGCAAAGAGAATTAAACTGGATTTTCTTTTTAAGCTGTCATATCTGAGTTCAAATTTCGCACTAACCCGGGGTTAACTTAACCCAGCTTCGAAAAACCCGGCCCAGGTTTGTTATTTATGAGCGCTTAACATTTGTACGGGAATTTCGGTGAAAAATTTCCGTCAAATCACAGTACTGGAATTTTTTTGGGCACCGAAAACAGGAACGGGATTGAGTTGTGCCATTTACAAAAAAAACAAGGTAAATTTTTCGCTTTCTCTCGAAATGAAGCCAGGCACTAGTAATCCAAACAAATAGTACAGAAAATTTCGTTCGTTTCGATAAAAAGGGGGAAACGGTAGACCTCGAAAGGTATTATTTTATTTCCGGAAAATTTCCACCTGGATGAACCGTTCCATTTGAATTAACGTCAAAGTGAACAAAATTGTCATAAAAATAAATTCCTTCGAGCCGGATTCGAACCAGCGACCTAAGGATGACAACTTAGCAGCTACAGTCCTCCGCTCTACCAACTGAGCTATCGAAGGAATCAATGCATGAAAGCTAATAATTTCCTGACAGAATCGTGTTTCCAAAGAGAAACTTATTTGACGCAATCGTACTTAAAGGGGAGAGTTTTTCTTTTCTAACTTACTTGAATTTTTGTGTATATAACGGGTTGATAGCAAATTATAGTAATGTAAATACTAATTCTTTAGTGAAGTAGCTGTCCTCTGCTCTTCCATCTGAACGGTCAGGGTGAAAAAACGTAGGAATCATCGATCAGTAAATTGCACTATTACTCAACGCTAACTTCTTCTTCAATCGATGCCCTTTTACAGTCAGGAAGAACTAGTTCAATCACTCTCCTTCCGACCATTTACGCCGCAAAATGTAATAATCGCCGCAAAATGTAATAAGAATCGCCGCAAAATGTAATAAAATGTTCAACGCAAATTGTAATAACTTTTCTAACGCATAATGTAATAACGCAAAATGTAATAATTTCCGAATAACGACGTGCTTGCTATTTCAAAATCGGTATTGTGGCTCAGTCATCGGTAGCGAATCCAGATCTTCATTTGAGTTATTATTATTATCATTATTAATATTGATATTATTATTAATAATGATATTTATTTTCATCTTCTTTTTCTCCTTCTCCTTCTTCTTCTTCTTCTTCTTCTTCTTCTTATTATTATTATTATTAATGAAATAACGGTTGAAACGTGTTACTTCCGTGCTGTGTTTTGTCTCGTGATGTAACACTCTTCCCCAACAAAGGAGGAGGATCGTTGTGTGAAGAGACAAAAATGGCTGCAAGAGCTTGCTGTACTGTACCACAACTGTAGCAACTGAGAGACTTGGTTTAATTTCAGATGTTGAATTTAATTCGGTCGAATAAAATAGCTGTTGTCAAAAACAAGTAATAGAATCAATTTTCAAAGCATTATTCAAATGCAATTAAGATATCACACGTTTTTTCATGAGAACCAGACAACTTTGGCTATGGCTTACTTTTCCAAGTTTCTCACTTAATAGAGGCTGAATTGTTTTTAATGCTGTTTTTTAGGTCGAAGGTTCTTTTATGTTGAAGTTTCCAAGCTTTGCAAAGTCAAATCAAGAAGATGAAAATAAATGTTATTATTAATAATATTAATATTGATAATGATAATAATAATAACTCAAATGAAGATCTGGATTCGCTACCGATGACTGAGCCACAATACCGTTATTACAATATGCGTTATTACATTATGCGTTAGAAAAGTTATTACAATTTGCGTTGAAATATTATTACATTTTGCGTTGAACATTTTATTACATTTTGCGTCAATGTTATTACATTTTACGTTAGTATTACATTTTGCGGCGATTATTACATTTTGCAGCGTAACAAGCATCTTTTCTAAACACCCATCTTCAATCCCAAATAATACCAAGTTTAATGAAATAATGAAGTTCACTACTGCTGTACTTCTAGTTTTCTTGGGAAATTGGTTTTAGCTGTGATTGTCAGAGCATCAAATTCAACAAATAGCAAAACTTGAACATAAATTTTGTTCTGCAGTAATTTCAAATATGATTCTTAACTCTGACCATACTTTTAATTTTAAGACATTGATGAATGTCAGACTGACGATAATGAATGTCACACGGATGCAGACTGCCTAAATTCCATTGGCTCGTATACCTGTCAGTGTAAACCTGGTTACCAAGGGAGCGGGGTTGTGTGTGAATGTAAGTGCATTTGCTTACTTGAATTTTGAGATCATTCTATGATAAACTTTCTGGATTGGGCTCTATTTACTTGTCAGTCAACGCAGAGGTGATAAAGCACTCGATTTTTGGTAACAGGCGACCAACTTATCCATTGAATAGTAATTTTACCGATGAACAACCCCTGTCGGTTCTTATTTCTGTTTAATTTCACTAAATAATAATTTGGAGAACGAAAAGTGAGGTCAATCAGCGGGGAGGGGTGTGACGAAGTCACATTGAGGGTAACCCTCCCCTAATCCGGACCTCGATCTATTACTGTGTTCGTTTCCTATATATAATGATCAGAGTTACCTTATTCGTGCTTGTGGGATTAAATAGCTATTTGAAGTTGATACGCATGCGTTTATGTGTATTTTGTAAGAAACGTGCTATCTGCAAGCTTTATAAACCTTTTCCACAAAATGCGATGTTCTAGAGCTTTTTTCATGTAGTTGATTTATAACCATGCCAGTAAACATCTGTATTTTTCATGCATGATACTTGCTAAATATCGGAACTTTTACATAAAAGTTTTCAGTGCTAGAAAGTAAGAATTCGTAAATAAGGTCTGTGGGATTGTTGTTTTAATTCCGTCATTCGGTATGTCGGTTGTAAAGTTGGTTTCTTATGGCAAAGGGTTTTATCAAATGATAGATCTATTACATATATATCCAAGACGGATAGAGAAAAAGTGGAAACGAGAAAATTGCCACAACGGCACTCGGACAATTTTGAAATCGAAAACGGAAGTTACTGTCGGAAAAACATTGACTTCTTTTCACTTCGGGGAAACCCCCTTTTTAAATATTCAGAGATGACATCTTCGGGGTCGCTTCGATGAGTAATTTTACACAGTTTGCACCAATATACCAGTTTTACGGCCAATATACCAGGATTATAAACTTTCGTACGTCAGCATTATGGAACTTGAATCAGCTTGTAAATAGTAGACGGGTTATTTAAGAAACAGTCGTTGTATGTATAAGTCACGCAAAGACAAACTGAATTAATTCAAACGCGTGAAGACATATCGTCCCAGGCCATCCTCAATGAGTTTTCTATCTAGCATTCATAAACTTTGGGGAGACTAAGCTTCAGGTTTTGGCCCTTGAAGTTGGATCTCACGCGACAAGATCTATTGTTTGTCAGCGGTCACCTACTTATCACTTTCAAGAAATTGTACGTAACGCGTGTTAAAATCGTAGCTCCATACGCCATTTTACGCTCTCTGTCCATATTCCCTCTTAAGCAGTCGCCAAACGTTGAGATAACCAGAACGCTGATAATCAACAAGCTCCACTGGGTATACAAAGCCAGATTCTCAGGGTTTATTCCAGAAATTGGCCAATGAGGGTCAAATGGGCCCCCTTTTGTAATTTTAAGGGGGCCTTTTTCAAGAAAGGAGATCCAAGAAAGGGGTTCTCCCAAAAGGTATTTGAACTTTTTGGTACAGACTGTTCCATGAGAAAACTAACAATTATTGACGCTTTGCCGCCATTTTGGATCAATCTGGGCAACTGAAAAGACCTGGACTCGAACTACTGTTTGTCTGGTGAAATAATGACTCAAACGAAGACGAGAAAGGGCATTGAGACAGTAAGAGGCTATAAAAGTTCAAAGTAAGTTTATAGAGCGGCTGTCAAATCGGTGTTGTGGTCAGTGATAGTTTCGAATACTTTATTTGAAAAAAAAAATAGTACTTATCCATGGGTCTTTTTTTTTCGCCTCATTTGACGCGGCAACGTAAATTTTATGGGGCAATTTTTTCCAAATTGCGGAAATCCCGCAAGGCCGCGCTTTAGAATAAATCCTGCATTTTATGAATGGAAGAACGGCTAATGTCTATTTTAAACAATTTTGGGTCTTAAAGGTAAAAGATGAGGTCAATGAGCGGGGAGGGGGGAAGATCAACTCATTTAGCTAGTAGATAACCCTCCCCAAATCCGGACCTCAATAGTTATCTGCTTCTCTTCGTGTATTTATTAAGGTCAAAGTTACGAATGTTTCGCTTGTGGGATACTTCTACGGACTGAGCATGCGCTTTGAAAATCGTCTTACCGTTTTTGTCTTGAACTCAGTTTTGTATATTTAATCAATAACTGTCAGAATACCTCAATTTAACTCGGAAAAAACACGCAGAGATTTCTGTACACAAAGGTTCACAAAGCACAGCACCTTTCGTCTACAAAACACGATGTCTACGTTGTGCTTCCGTATTCTCCTTGGGGAAAAATACATATTTTTGTTTGTTTTGGAACATGAGTTTGGAACAAAAGAATATGAAATTTAAATCAAGGATAACATTTGAACCATAGCAACTAGCTTTCGGATAATCTGCCAAATTAAGCGTCTCTTTTGTATGATGCTGACAATAGTTGATTTTGTATGTAGAAACGTTTAATTAAATTCAAGTCAACCCCTTCCCTCTCCCAAAAAGTTGGTTTTGCAAAACATAAAGAACCAAACATGAGCAGAATAATAGACAATTGAATAACCCATTCGAAATGCTCTCATTCGTCACAGACCACATTACCTTATAACAGTATTTTCTTTTGCTAGGGATTTGATAATACAAAGTCAAAAGGAGAACGTAAACATCAGTCGATTTAGTGAAGAGAAGTAGAAGATGCTTTTAGAAAAACTAGTATATCTAGTTGATCCTCCTGAAATGTTTTACAATGTGGAATTGCCCAGCACCAGTTTAGGCATACAGTTGAACAGATACGTTATAGATATTTCGAGCAACTGCAATATTTACCGTCTGCGCCCTTTAAATTGAATATCACAAAAGCATTGAAGCATCTCTGGGGTGATTTTGAGTATAATCGAAACTTTTTATGTTTTGTCAATGTAAATGTTTGTTAAGGTGGGAAAAACCCCTAATTTGGTATTCACCGATGACGTCATAGACACTTCACGACTAACACCATAAATTTTTAATAGAGGCTATAGCATTGGTATCGTAATGAAACACTATGTTTTGTGAACACCGTCACAACATGAATACTAGGAAAATGCCCTTCAAGCTTTGAAGCTTATGCAAATGCTTCGTTTCCTTTGCTTTACTCTGCAAATTAAATATTCAGAATAATTTTCCACTCGAATTTTACAGCGACCTCCAGCAGAATAATTATAATTAGTGTGCGTCGCGAAGACAAACATGCGTGCCCAAGTGACAGTTGGAGGGTTGAGCTGTTTACTTACTGCGGACAAGAATGATATATTTATTGTACTAAAAAATTGGAACAAAGATTTGGCAACACCGATGGAATATATCGTGTTCAGCTGAAAGAGCCTGAAATTGTTTATGCAAAGTCACACGAAAATGTCAGACTTAAATTAGTGCCGAGC
>JBBMOI010000007.1:5545000-5620000 GCA_038088405.1 Porites divaricata | reverse complement strand
TATGGCTACATAATAGATCGCGCCATTCACACCAAAAAACTATTAGAGTGAAATGGTTTGGTAGTTCATTGGTGTTTACATAATAAGTAGAACATTGCATGGCCGCTTGGAGATACGAAATTTCTCTTCTCGTGTTGATATCTCACTCGTTCGCTGCGCTCACTCGTGAAATATTTTTCAACACTCGAAGAGAAATTTCGTATCTCCGCGCAGTCATATAATATCCTCTCTATCTATCTATGTTTGTCACGGGGGAATGTTATGACATCTCGGTTCGTCATGGTACTCTTATTTTCTCTTTGCGGCCTTATGTCCCGGATGAGCGAGTGAGAGTTAACTCTCTCAGTTGATACCCGCTGAGACTGTTGACCCTTTTAGTCCCAACAATGATAGAAAGTCCATTTTCTCTTAACAATTTCAATACATAATCAAGAGAAAACGTTCTAAGAGTTAATAAAATAATCACCATAGGAAAAATGCTTTGATCTTTTATAAAATTCTGTCAACTAATTCCTTAAAGAAATGTATCGGAATCATTCTATGTGAATTTGTATGTACATCTGCAGCTTAGCCTATGCACATTTACTTGTCAACTTTTCTTGTTAGACATAGACGAGTGTGAAGATCCTACTGCCGTGTGTCCTGATAAGGCAGACTGCTTCAACATGGCAGGTTCCTTTATGTGTCACTGTTTACCAGGATACAAAATGGTTGGAGAAACGTGTAAAAGTATGTATCTTTTGTATCACCAGGTTTTGTTTCAAGGCGCCCTACAATTGGCGACCCCAACAAATGATAGTCAGATTGTTACCATACAAGTTGTTATTGGAAAAATGTGTATCGCGGGGGGGGGGGAGGGCGCACTTAAAGAGTTAAGAGAGGAGTCTCAAAACAGGAAGTGTGTAATACTATTAACTTTTTTTTTAAACAGAGGAATGCAAATTCTGTCTGAATGGTGGGTCATGCACTGAAAACAACACATGTCTTTGTCCTCCTGGCTTTTCCGGCAAAAGATGCCAATGGCGTAAGTATAATCTAATATAATGGTCGAATTAGACTGTTTATGAGTCTTGTCGAGGTGAAAAGAAAATGAAGAAGGGTGTTAGAAGTGCGTGAAGAAATGTATTTTTTTTAAGTATGTTTCACGGGTACAGGGCTCAAAATAAATTTGGGACTGTTGCCGGTCGTTTTGACCGGGCAAATAAATTCTAGCACGGTCACGTCTCTCTCCTGACCAGGCAAAAAACTAAAAATAACACTGTGAAAACTTGAACGTACTAGCCTAACAAGCAAAAACATTTAATAAAAAAAAAAAGATGCTTGCCCTTTTAGAACGTAATGGTGTGAAAATATTTGTTGTTATTGTTGTTGTTGTTGTGGCCTGTCAAAATGACCGGCAAAACGGAAACTTTCTTTGGACGAATGTTCATCTTAGCAGGACGTTGTCGGTTGACCTGCCGTTATTTCGTGCCCTGCGGGTAGGCAAAATTATTGTTGCTTTATGCTGTTGTCCTTACCGACACTACATATTTGAGTTTGCGACCATTCTAGAAAGAGCACGTTGTAACATCGCTCCTGGTAATAAGAATTACAGATGCATACAAAGTTGATACTTTTTTGTAAATTGTAAATTGTAATTTGTTTACCCAAGGAGCACTAAGGAGTTCATAAGAACTCGGTGAAACGTGTCCGTGCGTTCCAGATCGAATTGGAATTTGAAAGTGTTGGTTTTTAAGGAGGGGAGAAAACCGGAGTACCCGGAGAAAAACCTCTCGGAGCAAGGGAGAGAACCAACAACAAACTCAACCCACATATGGCTTCGACGCCGGGATTTGAACCCGGGCCACTAATAGTCTATAAGACCCAAGGAGCACCTATAATGAGGCTCTTGTATTAGGATTGGTTAATAAACTCTTCCAATTGGTAGTGGTTTCCCATAAAGGCTCTATGCCAAATACCACAGAGAAAACACACAAAAGAGTAATGGGCAAAATTCTGGTGGCAGGGAATCTATAGGTTAAATCTAGGGGTAAGGGGACCAGGAGAGAAGCTCTCCTGGGGGGAGACAAGATCGTGTGGTACCGGGGTCAGCCACTCTGGACAGGAGTCCTGATCAGTCTACGGAGGTGAGGCCCATATCCCCTAGTCTCTAGGCACTAGGGGTGGCCCTCCTTGGTGGAGCACAGATCAGGTGGGACCGGGGGTCCACATCCTGGAGTACATATTTTTCCGGACCTGTCTCCAAAGCCTAAGCCTTACTGTGGGGTAAAGTGCAGCCAGGGGTTGCACTTCCCTACCGGTCGTTACTGCCTAGGACAGCTCATTATAGCAAGTTTTGTATAGTATTGTTTTCTTTTTTTGCCAATATTATTTTTTGTAGATGGCGAAGCATCACTAATCTATAGCAAAGGCAACAGCATTCAACGCATGTCCCTTCCCCCTCGACCCAACGATGTGGGAATCATTTACCACCGCCCAGGAGCTGTGCATGTAGGTGTCGACTATGATTGCGTAGAACAGATGGTCTATTGGACCGAGGTCATAAAAGGGACTATCGTGCGTGCAAAGTATGACGGAAGCGACATGGAGGTTATTGTTAACAGCGAGAAAACTACAAGCCCCGAAGGTGAAATGAAGATTCAATCTTCAATAGTGCTTAAATTTGAAGGAGGGCCGCCCAGGAAATTTTGTCATAGAGTTGTTCAAATTATGAGCAAATAATTTTTCGCTCACCCTAGCGGCACCCTCATCACGAAGAACAGTAGATTTCAAATCGGTTTATGAAGGAAAGCAAACGCTTGTTATGTTTTTGTCAATTATTTTGACACAATTGCAATGAAAATATTTTTTAATGTTCTGATTAAATCCATCTTTGGTTTCTGTCTTCCAAACTACGCGAAAGATTCCAAACCTAAACTAGTAAGAAGCACTTCTACCACAGACTGCATCATCGAGTTATAAAATCAATAGAGCAAGCTTGACTTCATGCACAGTGTTATCATAGAAGCCAAATTTTATTTTCAAGTATTGAAACAGGCTACGTTTGGGCAAGGCGTGGCCAAGTTGAAGAAGACCACAGATTCAGTACCAATTTGCTAAACTAAAAATTTAAAACAAAAATCTATTGTTGAGGAAGGATTCTTGAATATATTTGGCTGTATTGACTACTTGTTATTTGAACTAGTTCGTACTTTTGTAACAATGGTGTGCCTTGTTAAGTATTTATGCATTGTTCTTTGACAGGAATTGCAGTTGATTGGCTAGGAAGAAATATTTATTGGACCGATTCGCGCCTGGATGCCATTCAGGTAGCGAATCTCGATGGAAGTCAAAGAAAGACACTCATTTCGTCAGATCTGAGGAATCCACGAGCCATCATTGTCGATCCGCCAAACGGGTGAGACTCGTTTCTTCGCTATAGATTTACGAGTAGCCTGTGTACAGCCGACCCCGACTAAAGTGGAACAATATTGTGGTTTCCGGGATAATGAACACCTGTGCGAATTAGGAAAAATAATAATAACGATGATTATGCTGATGATAATAATAATAGTGATAATGATAATGATGACGATTATAATATCAATAATAGTAATAAATGTTATTTAGCCAGCGTAACCTGCTCAGCACAAAGTGCTGACATCAATGAGGGCCCTAGTGAAAGTTTTTTTTTTTTTGACAAAATAATTTCTGATTATTAAATAAATGCGGAATCGTACAAGGACCTCACCCCTCAGCAAATATATCGCCAGCATGAAAACGAGAAGAAACGTATGTACGCAAGCCGAGTTATGGAGGAGGAACAAGCCACGTTCACGCCGCTGGTGTTCACCACTACAGGTGGCATGGCACCTGAATGTCAAGTCTATCATAAGCGTTTAGCGGAACTCTTGTCAGTCAAGAAAGGCGAGGATTACTCGACTACGATGTCTTGGATTAGAACCAAAATCTCATTTGCGATTCTGAGAACATCCCTCTTATGTTAAAGGGGATCGCGTTCATTCAGGAGAGTAAATCTCAACCTAAAAGAGATGGATTTTGACATCGAAAGAGGACTTTTAGGACGCTAGATTTTGATTTTAGTATTTTGAATGAAATGACTTGTAAATAGTGAATTCTTTTTTTTTTTTGACTATTTAGAATATTCTTATCGTGCCAGATTTGAAAGAGGAATGAAAGAAAAAAAGATGTTTGATATCGGTGGTGATTGCAAAAGATACTAGTAATAATAATTGGTAAAGAAACACTGTCGTGGATTATATTTCAAGAAATATTGAGACATTATGATCTTTTCTTTCTAACAGATATTAAGAGACAAATTTCGTTTTAATTCCTTTTAAGTGAAGCACTGTACATAGTTCTTTTTTATGAGTATTGAATAAAGATTTTGCTATATTTTTTTAATAATAATAATAATAATAATAATAATAATAATAATAAAGTCTAATACAATACCACTTAGCTTTTTGTTCCCAGAACATCAGAGGCAGTTTGTGTAAAGTTTGTCTTCTTAAGCGATCTGGCTTAAAATTTAGCATGACTGTGAACTCTTTCTTAAACAATCGAATATTGATCTTAATGATTTTATCCTTTTTATCTTTATTTAAGGAAAATGTACTGGGCAGACTGGGGTCGAAATCGCCCGAAAATAGAAGTAGCAAACATGGATGGATCCGATCGGCGAGTATTGGTGCAATCTCCTGCACTCAAAGTTCCAAACGGCTTGACTCTTGTGCAATCCACAAATGAACTGTGCTATTGCGATGCAGGTGTAAAGGAGATCTGTTGTGTGAATTTAGGCGATCTGAGCATGCGTAAAGTGGTTCGTCGAGCGCTCTATCCATTTGGCATAACAAACTTCAATAGAACGCTGTTCTGGACCGACTGGAGACAGGGAAGGATCCAGAGAATGGGATTGAGCGCTGAAACTCGAGAAGCACCTCTTAGGTCATTCGTGGGTAGTAGCGGAAAAATCTTTGACATCAAGGCAGTACAACCTTGTGAAAGAACAGGTAGGTACATATATATATATATATAAATATATATATATATATGTTTTCCTTTAGGGTTTGCTGATGAATGATCCTGGTAGGAAAGAGAAACTTGGCTCGACAATAAAAGGAAAGGGAACGTCTGGTAATTCTTGAAAGCATAGATAGCCTTATGTCTTGTTACGGCCCAGTTCTTTGCCTTTTTGGAAAATCAACGAATTCGTTGTCACAGTGATATGGGCATCCTCTCGTTTTGGGCATCCCCATTCGCAAGACCCTCGTGATTTGGGCATTCCCTGTAACCCTAACCCAAATTCCTAAAGTAATATGAAAAGGGGATACCCATATAACTAGGGTTTTGGGAATAAGGATGCCCAAAACGCTCGGATGCCTATATCACTGTAACATCGCCACTTTAGAAGCGAGGAAACTGGGCCGAGTTAACTCTCGCAAAGACTTCTGGGACTGTTTCTGGTGACAGGAAAAAGTTGTCCAATAGCTGACCGGCGCACTGTCACACTCTGAGAAGTCTTTGCGAAAGATTACTCAGCACAGATTCCTTCTCGTTTGTTATGTGTCGAATTGTTTTTATCTACGAATGAAGAGGTACCACTTGACTTTTTTTTAATATGATCTAAAAGGCCTGGCTTTTTGTGGTGGTATTGAATCTACACTTGAAATATCTGGTTTGAGAAAAGATCAGCTCTAAGAAAAATAACGCCAGCAAGCAATTTTGTCGCTTAAAATTTTCTGCGACTAAAAAAAACACATATAAAAAGAATTTTCGTTAAAAATTTCCTTCCTTTTCAGCCCTCAAATACGAGAATCCCTGCGATGTTGCAAATGGTGGCTGTTTGGGTTTGTGTTTATTGAAAGCAAAAAGTTTCTCATGTTCATGCCCCGATGGACTTCATTCTATTAAAGATGGGAACGCCACAAAATGTGAAGGTAAGGCAGAAGAAGGTTACATTTAACCGTAGAACCGACTTTCATTGAAGTTGCGCAGTATAACAACCTAAGTTGACAGCGATCGCAACGGGAGCGACATAAGAGCAATTGGATTAATCAAGAAAACGATGTCTTTGCGTACGTTTTAAATATGCAAAGACAAAGTATAGGGGATGTACAAGTTTGGGCTCATGCCTTGACATCGCTTTGTTTCCTTGGACAAGGATCTTCGCTCCATTAATTTCTGACCACTTAAACCAATCCTAAAAGCGGAGCTCCGGCATAAGGCTGTCTGTTTACTTGAAACGGTAAACTCTAGACCATTCCAAAAAATTGACAGAGTTGACTGTAGTTGCTTACAGTTCCCATTTATTATGCGAATGCCTTGTTATTTATTGTTATTATTATTATTATTTGTATATTTATTTATTTTGTATGTTTTTGCACTTTTACTAAAACGTAATGTTGATACTGATGTTTCCTTTCTCCCCCCAGAAAACTGTGACAGCCCATTGGGAATGGAAAATGGACTTATCGAGGATAAGCAACTATCAGCCCATTCAGCCTGGGACAATAATTACCAACGCTATGGCTCGTCACGCGCTCGGCTGCACCTCAATGAATGGCCTCAAGGCTGGAGAGCGCAGATAAATGACCCATCACCATGGCTACAAGTTGACTTACTTCGGACTCATACAGTGACTGCCGTGGCAACACAGGGGTATGGGAGCAAGGACGCAAAAGAATGGGTGAAGACGTACGTGCTCTTGACATCACGTGATGGTAAGAGGTGGTACACATACAGGGAAGGAGGAAGGAAACGGGTATGACGCTAAGAATATTTTTATTTTTCATTGATTTTACAATTATGCTAACTGTTATATAAGAATAGTAGTTTATATTACAAAATATATTAAGATGTGATAATAAGTGGTGAGGAAACCTTGTTGAAACCACCTTTATTGCACAATATTAGCTTTCCTCACACAAGAAACAAAAATTGCAAGAATCTAAAACGCAAAACGTCTCAATTAATAATTTGTTTTTCTAAACGTTTTTAATATATGGAGTAACAAATGACTACTCACCAATAAAAGACGCAGTGGGTCTAAAGCCAATTGTGAGTCTGGTAATGATTTCAAAGGACCTGTAATTGGGTACCACTTGTCTGCGGTGTTGAAAATTGGTAGTTGCTTAAAAATTGGCCGAGATTATTATCCATAAAGTGTTCCTTGCAGACTCTGTAGCTAAGTAATGAATGGCGTACATTGTCATCTTGACTGCCTTAAACTCAAAAAAATATCGCGATCAAAACCTAGGAGAAAATTATTTGATGCTGCTTGGTTTCAAGAGTAAAACAAGCAGAAAGAGATAACCAGCAGTATTTTATTCAGGATAGTATACATGACAATTTTAGATTAGAAGTCAAAAACGTTGTTCTTCTTTGGTCAAGTTATCGATTTTGTTCGCACTTTATCGTAATCCTGTACATATTCTCATTTTCGACGATTTCACTTTTTTCTTTGTCAGGTTTTTATTGGAAATGTTGACACAAGTTCAGTGGTCAAGAACAAACTGAAGATGCCTCAGATAACTCGCTGGATTAGAATTGTTCCTCGATCTTGGAATAATCACATTGGAATGCGAGTAGAATTATATGGCTGCTGAGTTTACCATCGGTGGGTATTGAGCTTGATGTCACGCGTGCTCAAAAACGATCTACTCAACATTAATAGGCAGTATGAAAGTGGAGATGATCCTTGCAGTTGAATAAACAACCTAAGCGGTTGGGAAAAAAAACCGCTTAGGTTGTTTATTCAACTGCGACGATTATTTCTACTTTCATATCTTTATCCGCAGTTCAAAACACGAGATATTTCATATATTTCTATTCGTGTCATTAGTAGGGAACTTAAGCAAATGCGTATTTGAGCGACTCACACCAGCAGGAAGTGGATTCTTTTCCCTTTAAATATACCTTGCTGCTACCAAATCAGTGTTGTTAAGTGTCTTTACTCTTGCAGAGACGATTTGCCCAAAAATTTGGGCAAAACCACTGACCAATTATGCGAAAATTCCACTTCCACAATCGTCTCTTTTGAAGATCCCTAATTTTTCTAACTAAAGGTAATGCTACACGGGGCGATTCGCGACCACTATTTTTAGACCAAGAAAGTTGCGCTGAAAGCTGATACCGTGTACCATAGGACCCAAATGATTTTCTACGCCATTTTTGCGTTGTACGTTTTTTAGCCAGCCTCAAGAACTCCCAGCGCCAACTCGTGAATTTTTCTTTAATTTTGTTTGCACTTCATCGTAATCCTGTACACACGTACTTTGTTTTTACTGACCCTTTCCTCCCCACCCCCCCCCCCCCCCCCCACACACACCCCTTTACTAACCCAGCTGTCTTTGCCAGGAGGAATCAGCTTCCGCGAGGTATGGTTGGTTTACCAATACCTTTGTTTGCTTAGGAATGCCTTACGTTGAAGTATAAACCAAAGGACCTCTTAGCTTTACGCAAACGGGCTTCTGGTACAAGCAATTTCAAGAGCCATCTCCAGATGTTCAAGTGACTCTGTTCAAACCTATGGAAGTTTTTTTGGTTTTTTTGTAAATTGTGATTGTTGGTCTGTTTGCTTTGTAAGATGAATGAATTATTTACGTTTTGTTGCTAAGAACGGCACCCATGGTTTTTAATTTATTTGGAAAGGCTGTAAACTGAGGTAAGAAGATTACTTCGGATTGTCTGAAAGAAACGCACCGGATATTAAGCCAAGTTAAAGTACACACTTAAGATCACCATAAACTGGAATCATTAGGCTAAGCTACTCCATTGAGCACGGCGGGTTCTCTATGATTATTATGTATCATTCGTTTCCGAATTTATATTATAGAGTTTTTAATATAAACAAATGACGAAATGCCTTTGCTTGTTAATTCCTTGTTAAGAGGAAAATGGAAAGCAAAACATGCTAGTTAAGAGGTAGCAATTTGTATACACCTGCATGACACTGGGATGAATGCCGATTATTCAACCCAAACTTAGTATCATGTGCTATCTAAGTGTAGACAATACCTTGTTTCTAACAATCTTGATAGAGAAACGGAAACTTCTTTAACATTTATACAGGAATAATTTACTGCCTTTAATACCCCAGTAATCTTTGGCGTTGTTAGGTTTGATGTTTTTCACTCATGAATATACAAGACTGAATGAAAATGAATATATGTTACAGTCAGTCAACTTTCGGATATTATTTCGTAACTGAATTACACTAAGCGAAGCTTATGCGATAGAATAACTCGTTAATCATTTTGAAACATTCTACTTTTTAATAAAGGAAAATGTACTTTGGCCGTAGTGCTTATTATCGAGGATATTGTATTTTAGTAAAACATCAATAATAATTTATGCCAGTCTGTTGTCAAGTGCATCAAGAAAGCCCACGCATAGTAAACATTACGGAGAAATAAACATAGGCTGTTCCATGTTAAGTCTCAGCGTGATGTATATATTGTGTTGTTGGTTTACTTATTGAGTTGACCTAAACCAGTGTATCAACCAACCAAACAGTTATAATAATTAGTGTCTGTTTGCTCCAAAGGTTGTGAGGAAAGGCCGCCAATTGTTGTATTTTTTTTCTCTTTTTGTATTTTTTCCTATGGTTGATTTGAATCAGCGATTTTGAGGAAAACAAATACGGAAGGCTTTGTTGCAAGAAGGCCTTCAGTATGTTGGATATTCTTAATGAATTGAGAGCCGTAGGGCGGTTAACCTCTTTTAAATCGAATTTAAGTTCTTACGGTACCCTCTGCCTTTCTATGTTGCAATTCCCATAGCACTTAATTTTTAGTTTTAATTATAAACTCACAACACTTAGCAGAATCTCCAAAGGAGAGTTTTTGCTGCCCCTAAGAACAAACATACACTTAACTTATGCTTTTTGGCTTTGAACAGTAATCCAGTATTAATTTTTGTGTTTTATTTTTTGTATTTTTGTATTTATCACTGCAAGGACATCTGAGTAAGTACAGAAAAAGCCCGTGAATAGGCGCTCTGAGGGGGCCATAGAAAGTGTCCGTAATAACCTAACGGGTGTCTGTAAAGCGGAGTTTGACTCTAGGTGCAAGCTGGAAGATGTTTTCAACACTTGCCATGTAACACCAGTTTAGATGGTTTTTTTTGTTGTTGTTGCTGTTGTCGTTAATATTTGAATATATATATGAATTTATCTGACAACTTTTGATGATCACAAATGTATACAGCGGTGACATTTACCGAAAAAACAAAAACTGAAGTACCGTTTCCTCCCACTGTATTAAGTTTTTTTGTTTTGTTTTGTTTCAGTGTTTTGTTTTGTTTTTCTTTTCAAAAATTGTCTGCTAGACAAAGCGTCCGACAGGTTTACGATCTTAAATAAAACATTTGGTGAACAATTGAAAGTTGCGCACAAAGAGTATTTTAAAAACGATTCCCTTGTATTGAGGAGGAGCCTTTCAAAAGTAGCCTAAATGTTCGTGAGAACAGTTCAGCTGTTCCACGAGGTTTGTACTTCAGCTTTTCAAAACGTTTCATCCTAAAAATAGGATTCAGGTAAGGAACGCAGCGTATTGAATATCGAAAACAAAGCGGCCTTATCCTAATAGTTTCAATTAAGATGTGTCCTTCTGCTTTCAATGTAAACTTGAAGAGGAGTAATCAATCTTTGTGCATTGCGTAGACAAAAAGTTACAGCTTTAATTTATAGACACAATATACCCGCTGCTTGCGTCCTAAGGCCAAACAATAGTCGATTTTTATTACATAGAAAGTGAACTGACTGAGTGGGGATCTTACACTTGGTAACTAATCTAAAATCGTATGCTAGCTGAGATGTCATCCTTCGGAACCCGTTAAAGATATACGCTTTCCTCTCCTGGGGTTTGCTACCCTACGTTGAAAACACAGCACCAAATTAAACCACAGTTACCTTTCCACGGTGTTTATGTTCCCAAAGGATTCTCAACAATCCATTACTCTTAAAATTTTATTCTTAGCACTTAAAAGAAAAACGGTAAAAACTATGACATAATCGTAAAGAAAAAAAGAGGAAAAATGATGTCTCGACTTCTCTTGCAAGTTACTGCGGTAAGTATAATACTAGCATTTTAAAGTTTTTTGCGTAATTTTATTTTATTTGCTGGTGTTGCTTCTATCTGTAAATGTTCTGCTAAGTACAGGTTGTCCAAAAGACGTTACAACCGATTTAACTTTGAAAAGTTACAAAAGCAGGTGAATTTGGAATTTTTCAATAGTCGACGTATTCGCGGAAAATTGAAGGTGCATCAAAACTGGATGTATTATTTTATCTAACATTTAAGAGCGGATGTCAGTAAATATCGACCAGAGGTCTGCAAAAGTGAAAAATCGAAAATTCTCAAAAAAATTTACAAAGTAGCACTAGTTAAGCTATTAACATAAATGTAATTTTTACTTCGATCCGATTGTTATTTTCCACGTACGGGGGGGTTATTGGTTTCTTGGCTCTCGGACCGGGTTTTCCAGGCCCGAGACCATGTGTCACAAAAAAATCGTTTTAAAATTCAAATCCATTGTAATGCGGACAACAAGTAACTTATTCGAAAGAGAAATTAATTGCACACATTTTAAGTGGTGATTTACTCGGTTTGAACGAAAGTGTAATATTTTGGAGATTTTTTATTATTTTCAATATTTTTGAACGTTTTCGTTCAATGAAAAAATGGCAAATTTCAAAGCCCAAAATTGTCGACTGGTACCTCGATTTCAGTAACAAGTCTTATGCCACGTTAAAGAGCGTTATCTCTTCTTTCAAAATCTGTTTTCAAAACTATGGGCAACTTAAAATAAATTTCTGAGGCCAAACAATACTAGTAGTACTTTTCTGAAATTTGAGCTTTCCAGACTCAGCGGGTCGATGCTAAAAACTCAGAAAAATGCAATAAGAAATCAGTTTGAGCAACAGTGATTTAACGTTATCAGCTATCAGAAACCAACACATGTTTCTTGAGCGATCTGATAAACTTTAAAGCCGTTTTCTAACAAGAAAAGCAGAGTTTAGCCATCTTCTGGGACCAAACGCACGAGTCACGTAAGGTTGTCAAAGGGCAAAGCACAACAAAAAACTTCAAAAAGCACAACGTTTCTGCGTCGAGGAATTAGACTTTAGCGGACAGAACAATGCCTACGAATGTATGTCTCATACCTTAGCATGGGTTTCCTAGATACTGGAAATAAAAAACATCAAGGACAGCATCGGCAAGAGCATCTTCGGCTGCTCTCAAACGACGGAGATTGCGTTACTTTTCACAGATTGACCGCTTACCACCTGTTTTTGGGCTCGCATTTCGCCGGAACTCTTGCCTCGAGAGGCGCGCGGCACGAATCTGAACTCTTCTTCACGAGACATTGAACTGAATTTATCGGAAATATGCCACCACCACCAAAAACACGAGCTTTTTTCGGGTATTTGTCGTTTTTTATACGAAAAGTTCGGGTAAGCAGATTCGCGCAGAAACCATTTGGCTTAAAAAATGTGTTTAAAAGCCCACCCTGGATTTGAAGCAAAAAGTATTTCCTCGAAATAAGCTAAAATACCCAATTCACGCGGTGAAAAAATAGATGATTATGGAAGGATTATCGAATTCTTGCCTAACCTGAGGGATTTCCCAATTTCCCGTGATGTAGGATTAGGGCTAGGTAAAAAGCCCATAACCTGCTCCTGTCGTTGTGAATTTCCTCAAGATCAAAAATTTCAGTAAGAACCGAAAACAACAGCTTAAAGGAGGTGCACACACCTTGAACTAGCCAGGGAAAAGGGGGTTCTGATTGAGCTAAACTGTCATTGATGCACGGTGCAATTAGGTAGACCTGTTACTATCCCCCGCGCAACCACAGGAGCAAGTCCAGCCATTTGGGCCCGTGGGTGGGGAGTACTTTGAAGTGATCCTGTCGGGGACTTTCGGGGGTAGGGGGCGGGGAAAATCGAAAATAACTTCCCTTTGTTTTTGTGAAGCACATCATTTCTCGCACGGCTGACAAGGTGACGGCGGACTCCGTACCTGTGGAAAGGCCCTTTTGAAACATGTCCTGGCAACATGCAGGGCATCACGAAATTAACGTCAACACCTTGAATCAACTCCATGAACAGGGAGAGGCGATAAGTCCCATCTTAAAAGATGCGTGATGTCTGGACGTGAATAGTCTGTCCACAGTCATTTTTCATTTTGTATTTAGGGACCATTTGACAGCGCACGAGTGAACCGGAGCGCAGTAACGAGCCCTAACCCCACCCCATTGCCCTTGCGGTCAATAAATCATCTCGTTTTTAATTTTTTTTAATGCGCGTTCGAAAACCTCCAAAGGGAACATTGAGGGTCTTTGTACAGTTTCAGTATATTTTAAAGAAAACATAAGGCTTAGGTCATCCCCTTTTCGTTCTTTTAGCGTCGAATAGGTTTCCTGGTTTTGGGTGGGTCGGTCGGTGGGGTAAAAAAAAAAAAAAATCACACGAAATCTGAGAACAGGAGGCCTGAAGCACCAGCACCATTGCCGTGGAGCCTGAAAACAACAAGACATGGTCACCAAATCGACACAAACTCAATATGGCGGAAAATGTGATGGTCAATTTCATAAAAAAAAGGCCCAAAAAGGGTAAAAAGCAAAAAGGATACACCACCGAACGTTCTATGCCTCGAAATGCTGCTATAATGCTAATTTTCTAGATTAAAAGAATTAATCTAAGTCCAAAAAAAATTAACCTTGTCGTTTTTTTTTTCTTGCTTTTTTAAAAAATGCCAAAAAACTGGGTCTGTTGGACGACACTAAACAAAGAAAAAATTAATATAGGTATTAAGCTCCCTTAAAGTATAAAAGTATAAGTTTACAAGGACAGGATCGAACGTATACTGAGTAACTAAATGATAAAAATCTGATCAAAATTAAATGAAAGGCTAAGAGTCTAAGCGCTGTCTGATAACGAAACGGTAAATAAGAAGTGCTGCCTCTCATTTAAAGAGACGTGATCGATGAAATACTGGGTGGACCACATCCTGAACCCCCGCGAAAACCGCAAGAGAGGAACGCTCAGGGCTAAGGAGACTAAATAGGGGCGTAGCTACTTGTACGCACGGTTCGCACGTGCGTACCCGAAAACGTTGAGGAAAAAAAATAGAATGAAATAAACATAGCTAAAAAAATCGGTTTCCAGAGAAGCGACGACATTAATTGGAGAACCGAATCTTGGATGATTTATTTATATAGCAAGCTTGATGATGTAAAGCGTGAACGCGTAAACGAAGTAGGGCACAATTACGTCAACGTGTGGTGCTTTTGTCGGTCAAAAATAATTTGACAAAAAGGGGTAAAAAGAGTCATTTGTAAACTAAAGTCGGAGATACTACAAGCTTGATTTTTAATGGCTGAATTAATGATAAACGGTTGACGTCAATGAACATAACAAACCAACAGAATTAAAGAATTTTAGAGGTTGTGTCATTTCATAAATAGCAAAAATGCTTTTGCTTACAACCGTTAACCCCACCTTTAATATAGGCACCTTAAAAAAATGTTGAGATTTGGGGTGGTGGGGAGGGGGGAAGACGATGTAGAAAAAGTTAGGTGTACCTCCGGAAAAATCCTGACTTCGCACCTGCTAAATCCTGAAACTGAACAACTGGAGTCGTGACGAAACGTCCTCAGTTATCATCTGTCCGGGGTCGTACTTTCAAGGAAACGCTGATCAAGAATCACTCATGACGGAATGACAACTCCTCGTAGCTTCCAGCGAAAAAGGGAGTGACAACAGTGGTAAGCGGTCGTTCTGTGAAATGTAACGCAATCTTTGCTGTTTACGATCTTTCGGCGCTTAGATTTCATGAGGGGACACAAATCGCCTGAACTGTAAGTATCCTGGAGAGTCCCATACAATTTACTGTAACGACGTTACAGTAAATTGTATGGGACTTTTGGAGCACCTCAAGCAGTATTCGAGCGAGGCGTTATAATCCTTTTCTTTTGACACGGATTTGATAATTAATTTCCTCTATACAGATGCAATTACCGGTCTATACTTGTCATCAAGTTGTAACAAATGCATCTCAATTTTCGCCAGAACAATGAGGCTAGTGTTTATTTACTGCCGACTGGTCCTCAGCAGCACGCACTTTGGGAAATGAGATAATTTAAAATTATTTGCCTCGATAATGACTCTAGTTGGAAGAAAATATTATGCCTCCCGCAACCGTTTTGCGAAAACGCGAGGCGCAATACGGATACCTTTAGTTTCTTCCAAAGCTGTCAATGCCGTCACAACTAAAATAAATTAAGTTTATATCGCAAATAAAAGGACTTAATTATTCCTTTCAACGAATAAGTTTTTATCGCTCGCTGCGAATTAAGTCGCGAAAATAAAAATGTAAATGAAAACCGGATCGAAAAAATATATGAAATCATCAAAAGCCGCCAAGACGGCATCTTGGGAGAGTCGTGGGGATTTTATTAGATAAGCTTCGAAAATTGTACACAACTGGAACGATCATATAGAAATTTCTAGCCTTCCTCATGCTATAGAAAATTCAAATATTTCAGATCGAGAAAACAGTCGCTGGGTGCCCCTGAATAAATACAAGATCGCTGTTCCAAAACCCGTACCGAATTTTATAAAAGAAGCCTCTCTCATAGCGGAAATGTGTTTTGAAACAGCTTGGCTGTGGAGGTGCGGCAATTGACATCCCTTATGTTTTTCAAGAAAAATTCAAAACCCTTATTTGGAGATGTAATATTTTTATACGGCCTCCTTATTAACTATGCTTTTTATTACTATTATTATTATTATTATTATTATTATTATTATTATCATTATACTGAAAGTGAATTAAGAAAGCGCTTTCTTTATAGCAAAAAAAATGTTTAATTTCCACAGCAATTAATTTTGCGAAATCCCGAAGCGCAGTACGGTCCAAAGCCGTCATCGCAAAGGCCGCGAAAATAAAAATGAAAAAAAATTGGATCAAAAATACCACCAAAAAGCCGTCTCGGAAGCTTTGTCAAACAAACCGTGGGTAGGGTTATTTAACATATAAACCTGGAAAAGGAGACATCTGCACGCAGAATACATTTCATCGTAGTAGTGATGATTTCGAGAATGGTCAATTGACCTTGGGAGCCTCATTGACGTAATATCTTATACATTGCAGAAACGACAGAGAATCGCTCTGTTCGCGTAGTGCTAACTTTCGGCTCCACAGTCGAAAATCATTGTCCATCAGAGTTACTTAGTTAAGCAATATGCGTATCATTGTAAGAGACGGACCATTAGAAAACTTATGAGGAGGCGGGCGAAGTCTAAAATAAATCGCGAAAGAGAAAATTAAATGAAAAAAATCAATCACGCCAATTGACCCTAAAAAATATTCATGCTATGGCCTAAAAAAATTCATACAAGGAATATGTTAACGAAAAAAATTCCTGCGGTTCGAAAACTCCCCACCCCCGATAACTTTTCTCATGGTCAGTCCCTAAATAACACGGTTATAGAATATCTGACGGCTTCGCGTTTTGTTCGTCCACAACCCCGCACTGAATTGTTTTTAAAAAAGAAGCCTTTCTAATAACGGAAGTGCGTTGTGGAACAACTTGTCTCTGAAAGTGCGGCAATTGAAAATTAAAAAGGACAATTAAAAAAAAATTAATTTAGATATATGTAGCCTTTACACAAGGCCTGCTTGTAAAACAGGTTATTTTATTATTGGTATCTTAATCATTTGTTTTCATCTTAGATTCTAGTTGAGTTAGGTAATTATTTACTATACTTGAATGTAAATGTACCTTAAAAAAATACCGTTTATGAAAAACGTTACCTTACCTAATCTCTGTGGTGTGCCTAAATTTGCCTTGCTATGGTTTGTAGGCAATACGACTTCCCTTGACCATCAATTGTGTGTCAAAACAATATATCAAACACGCGATAAAGAAATAGTCGAAGTGCCATGGTGTAGCAATTTATGACAGTTTTAACTGGAAAACTTGTTGTCATCTGAGTACGGGTACACCTCTATAGTCTATGTTTGCAAGCTCTGCCTAAATAATCACTGGGTTACACTGCACCCATGGGTGTGCCACCTAAAGTGCATCCTATGTTTGTTAGCTCTACCTAAAGAATCACTGGGTTACAACTGCACCCATGGGTGTGCCACCTAAAGTGCAGCCTAAGTTTGTTAGCTCTACCTAAATAATCACTGGGTTACACTGCACCTATGGGTGTGCCACCTAAGGTGCAGCCTATGTTTGTTAGCTCTGCCTAAATAATCACTGGGTTACACTGCACCTATGGGTGTGCCACCTAAAGTGCAGCCTAAGTTTGTTAGCTCTGCCTAAATAATCACTGGGTTACACTGCACCCATGGGTGTGCCACCTAAAGTGCAGCCTATGTTTGTTAGCTCTGCCTAAATAATCACTGGGTTACACTGCACTCATGGGTGTGCCACCTAAAGTGCAGCCTAAGTTTGTTAGCTCTACCTAAAGAATCACTGGGTTACACTGCACCCATGGGTGTGCCACCTAAAGTACAGCCTAAGTTCGTTAGCTCTACCTAAAGAATCACTGGGTTATACTGCACTCATGGATGCGTCACCTAAAGTGCAGCCTAAGTTTGTTAGCTCTGCCTAAAGAATCACTGGGTTACACTGCACCCATGGGTGTACCACCTAAAGTACAGCCTATTTTTGTCAGCTCTACCTAAATAATCACTGGGTTACACTGCACTCATGGATGCGTGACCTAAAGTGCAGCCTACGTTTGTCTGGATTACACTGTACTTACGAGCGTTTGCCTTGCGCTCTCTTCAAAGAAAAAAATGCTATAGTCCGTTGCGCCAAAAATCACGCTTTTCTTTCTTAAAATTTTGAAACCATATTGGGCCCCGAAAGACATCAAACGTTCCTCCGTAATAAAAGAGTATTTTGCTAGGGTTAATACAAAGGTGCAAAAAATTATCAGCATAATTATAGCAGACAAGCATTGTCATCTAACCCCTGGCACGTAGCCGGAATAAGCCAAGTAAATAAAGCATATAACTAGAAATCGTCGTCAAATGGTCTCGATAACTACATTATACTTACTTAACTTTGAAAATCAAGTTTATCGCTTGTATCCGTGTCACGCACCGAAAAAGCGAGGAGTCATCGCATGACATAAGGTAACAGAGGTAATACGCACGGGTTTCACGAGTTCTATGCGCGATTTTTCGCCGAGTAACAAGTTAAAAACTTCAATTCTTACCTTGCAGTAGTCGGTTCTTCTACCTTACATTCGCCAACACTAGTAAACGCGAACAAAGCGATGAAATCCAGCACTCTTCTTTCACAAGTAGCATGCTGCAGGAAGCCGCTTGAAGTAAAATCCACCGATATGCACTGCATTCTCGCTACAAAAATAAATATTTCTCGTGGGGAAAGTACGACGAGGGGGAAAAAATGCCAGATCTTCGCCTCGGCAATGTATTCCAGCTACCAAGCCGGCGTATCTCCAGAAGGTGACACGAAGTGGGACGAATCTTGTGATTTTTCTAGGAGCCCTTTGCGCGCAAACTAATTTATTCTGGCGCGAAATGAAGATTAAGAAAATGTATCTGAAATCTAATACACAACAAGAAAATTTTCGCACTTTCGAGGAGCGCGACATATTAAATGGGATTAAGTCGGATTAGCTGCCCGCGAAGAAAACTTCTCTGCGTGAGATTGTACTTACAGTAAAAAGTCTCTGTGTCCCCTCATGCGAACGTTGTTGTTTGATATGTTCTCCTGTGTGGATACTTGACATTTCCAATATATGGAAACACCATGCTAAGGTACGAACAACAGACATTCAGAGCATTGTTTTGTACGCTAAAATCTGATTTCATGGACGTAAAACGTTTTGAATTTTAAGACTTTTTAATATTAGTGCTTTGTCCTTCCTTTGACAACTTCACGTGACTGGTGCACTTGGCAGGAGTTGACAGCTTAAATCTGCCTTTCTTCACTCAAACGGCATTAATTTATATCAGATCGCTGTATAAACACGTCTTGGTTTCTGAAAGCTGATAACATGAAACCACTGTTGCTCAAACTGATTTCTTACTGTATTTTTCCAAGTTTTTAGCATCGGCCCGCCGAGTCTAGGAAGCTCAAATTTCAGAAAAGTACTACTTATATTTTTTGGCCTCAAAAATTTTCTTTTGAGTTGCCCATAGTTTTGAAAACAGATTTTGAAAGAAGAGATAACGCTCTTTAACGTGGTATAAGACTCGTTACTGAAATCGAGGTACCAGTCGACGATTTTGGGCTTTGAAATTTGCCATTTTTTCATTGAACGAAAACGTTCAAAATATTGAAAATAATGAAAAATCTCCAAAATATTACACTTTCGTTCAAACTGAGTAAATCACCACTTAAAATGTGTGCAATTAAGTACTCTTCTCAATAAGTTATTTGTTGTCCGCATTACAGTCGATTTGAATTTTAAAACGATTTTTTTGTTGCACATGGTCTCGGGCCTGGAAAACCCGGTCCGAGAGCCGCGAAACCAATAACCCCCCCGTACGTGGAAAATAATTATCGGATCGAAGTAAAAATTACATTTATGTTAATAGCTTACCTAGTGCTACTTTGTGAATTTTTTTGAGAATTTTCGATTTTTCACTGTTGTAGACCTCTGGTCGATATTTACTGACATCCGCTCTTAAACCTCATGAGATTACCTAACTGCAGTCCTTTCAGAAAAAATTATGGCTGACAGCAATTCTTTTCTTTTACTCTGGTTAGAAACTAGTCACCCAGAACGAGAGTGAAACAGCCTATCCAGAAGAGAAACGACACAACCAGATTTTGCTTGCGCCTTGAATCGAGATATCGCTTGTATTAACCCCTTTTTTAAAGCCCAAGATAGACCGACTTCGATTTTTCCTAACAATATCTAAACATAATCAAGATTAAAGGTTATGAGATTTAATAATATTTTTGGCCAAATGAAAATTCTTTGCTCCTTTAAAAAACAATCTTTTAAATCACCTTCTGAGGAAATGCTGGGGGTCAGTCAAGAGAATTGAGGGTTAAAAGGTTAATATGGCAGATATTTAAGTGTCCCCTCTTGCGTGTTGAGCTGCATACCCATGGGACGTTGCATGGTTCATATGTATAGCGTAAACTTCTCCTTAAAATCCCCTCCCCTGTTATAGGTTCATCCATCTGTAAACAAAAAGATACATCCGGTGATAAGTCCCCCCCCCCCCCCCCCTCCCGGACATATTAACTTCCACCGCTTATAAGCGGAAGTTGATTTACACGAAGCACTAAAATCCAAAATCTAGGGACTTTGGTGTTTGAACAACGCGTTGACGAAAACTGTGTTTTAATCACAGGAAAAGTAATCTCTATCAGTAAATAATTTTAATGTAGTAAGTCTTGGTTATTGCGATTTTTTTTTTTTTTCAGATTCTTGCAGTTACCTATACGAAGGGCCAGCGAGAGATGAGAACACGAGGCGATTACTTTTCTTTATAAATTTATTTAGCTAAGCCTGCTCCCCAAACTAAAGGCCTTTTTACATGGAGGTGGTGGACCCCAGGTAGATGAGGTAACCCTCTTAGGTGGGGTAAAAATAACTCTCGTTTACATGCAATCTTACAACCCCGCCATCCCGGGGCGCACGTTTTCAAGATTATTGAATGGTCGCTAAGCTAGTGAACAAAAAAAATGCTGGCAAATCACTTGTTTTGGCGATTAATACTCTTCTACACTCACTTGCTGCAAAGATCAGTGCTTTGGCTTTCTTTTGTTATCTTTAATGGTGCAAAGCCACCGCCAAAGTGAATTTTACGCGAATTTCATATGTCACGCATCCGATTTCGGCTAGGCGGTTCAGTGCTCCTTAAAACGTTTACATGGCAAAACTTGACTCCGGGTGAGAGGGTTACCCGGTCTTGCAGACCGGACTACCCTCCTTGTCGGGTCACCCCATCTATCATGTAAACGCAATCAAATTAACACGAGAGACTATATGGACAGGAGGGTTACTCCACCTTAACGGGTTGCCTCACCTACCTGGGGTCCCCCACCTCCATGATGGAAAGGGCCTGTTTACAGTCGGCAACACTGAGACATTAGAGAGATTAAGATTCACGTTTGCGGCGTACGGCGAACGGCAAACGTGAGTTGAGAATTTCTCAAAATAGAAAATAAGCAGATGAAAACAGTTGAGAACGATTATTATGGATAAAACTGGCATAAAACTACTTATTTTTGTGTAAAAGCAATAAACAGTAAACGAAAACTAAGGGGAAAACTTGGTCACGTGGTACAAATTCACGTTTGCGGTTTGGCGTAAACGTGAATCTTAATCTCTCTAATGTCCTCAAAACCGGTAACTTCGGGGAACAAAACAATCAACACACCTCCTTTCTCCCTCTGTTTAAAATTGTGGTGTTTGTTGTTTTCTCACTGGTATCTCGAACAGTGGCACAACATTACATAGAGGGGGTGGGGAAGGGAAAGATTTATATTCCCTTTTTTGAGTTGGCAAAAAGCTAGAGAGGTTCCAGGGCAAGGGTCTCAACTAATTTTGTCGCAGATTGTAGAAACGCTTGTACGTGGTATGACTTACTTCGCTTACACTCCATAAGTTTTTTGTTCCCAAGAAGTAGATTGAAAAAAAAAAAAAAAACATTTTGCATCTAAAAATAAATAATTCGTAATTGCGAATTTTTTTTTCAAAACAGGGTACTAGTTAATACTCTGTAGATGTTTTCACTTTTTAACTTCCCGTGCTTCAAAAAGGCCCAGCCAACCACCTCGACAATCTTACTAGTATGTGTGTAGAAAAAAGAAAAAACAAAATTACAGTAAACTCTCAGTAAATTCTATACTTTAAAACATTTTGACTTTTTTATAGCTTACAATTACAACATTTTGAAGATGGAAAAGCCCTTGGATTATTTTTTACTAAAACTAGTACCAAAAATGTACAGTGGGGAGGCAAGGGCTTTTTATCCTAGAATTGATGTAGATAACACTGAATGATTGATGAAGTTCAAGCAAAAAGCTTATTTTGTTGCCTTAAATACTTTGCTAGGTTCAAGATTGTGCGGCGGTTCTAAATGCCATTCTGATGCAGAATGCCAATCAATTGCAAATGGAAATGCTATAACCTGTGCTTGCAAAGATGGCTTCTCTGGAGATGGAATGAATTGCACCTCAGGTGAAATATAAAAATTTTATTTAGCAAACTTAGATAATCACCGCTCCGCGTCTGCCTTCGGCGTGTAAGCCATAAGCATGCTAAGAACGTGAATCAATGAGAACAAAATAAGCATCGAGAGTGTTGATCATATTTGCAACCATTTGTTCTGGCGGCTTGGACAGTGAAGTTTGCATTCTCTGGATAATTGTCTTTTTTATCATTCCATCACCGAGTTTTTCTTTTTATAAGAAATATCTTCGAGAAGCGAAGCGCCCTGCCATTTTCACGCAAGAGCGATCGCAAGAAGGAGAGAAGCGTGGTTTCATGTGCCCATGAGCAGAATATTATTTGCAGCCTTACAAAGTTGGACGACATTGCGCATGACCAGACTAATAATTGTGGGTAGTTATTTGCAGGTCACGTGGTGGACTGTCGGCCAATGAAAAGGAAGAAAAATTTGCAACGAATAACAATGGGTTTTACTTAGCAGCACAGAACATGGGGGCGGGGAATTCGAATCTGGAATGGGCGACAGAAAGCTAAATTTTTCCTGTCCTAAAAATCTTAACTATTTCAAGCATTCAACGTTTGTAAATTAGTGCAGGAAGTTTATGTTATTAAATACGTTTCTTTGTTTTAAATGGATTCATGATCGTTAGTTAAGCAGTAAATGGCAGTAGGACATAGAAGGCAAACACAGACAATAAAGCGGTCACTGTCGTGATAGGGTTTGGAATTTTCTGCAATTGACGTCTGCCAGAATAACAATTATGCATAGTTACACTTTACTTAAAATACAGGAGTCGAGACAAGGTGCAACTGTGATTGCGAGAAAAAATTAATGCTTTGTTGCCCTATTTTAATCTATTGTAATTAATTTCAATGTTCGCCTTTAGTATCCATGAACGATTCATCGTTGTTCTCCAGCAATACCATGAGGCTAACCTCTTCCACAAAAGTTACGGCCAGCTCCTTTTTTGTTCAGCCACCACCTACCGCAATTTTCCCGCCAGCGCTAAAAGGTAAGAAAATGTAATTTAACTCTTTGTAGCGTCATGTTATCTTGTTTTGTTTTTTTTTTTCAATAGCAGTTGGACAGTCGCCTAATGGTTGTTAGCATGAATAGCTTGCGTTAGTTTTGTTTTGTTTTGTTTTTTTTTTTGTCGTCGCAAAAAGAAGGAGCGAAACCGCGAGGGATAATATGGGGAGGATGCAAGAATAACCTAATTTTAGTGTGTCAACAATTCGTCCATTTATTAACCTTTATCCTTTGCACTCTCAAAACATCTCAACTGCGGTGTCGCTTTCTTTGCGTGAGGGTAATTATCTAATTATCTTCTATTATTTGACTATTTCTAGGATTCATTTATGGGTGAATTTAAGAACTTTTAAAACATCGTTTTCTTTATTATGTATTAACTATTAGTACCTAGAGTGATTCCGATGTTCCTCCTTAGTATCCTCGACAACTTCAACGATGTTCCCCAGCAACCACATGCAAGCTGTGACTTCTTCCTCAAGAGTTGCGAGCAATACGTTTTTTATTCCACCACCGTCTATCTCTATCTCCTTGTCAGAGTTGGAAGGTAAGAAAATAAAACTCTCAAGACGTGGCACCTTCTATGCCAATTATCCGTTACTTTCTTATTACGCAACGATTGAAATCAACCGTCGAAAAAAAGGTCTTCAATTTTTGCTGGGCGGCAACTGGTTATGAAAATTTAAGTGGAAGAATTCAGCCACTTATTATAAGAGAGGGAAAATACTTTGAATGAGCAATGAGTTTGATTGTAATATCCTAGGTTTTCAGTGAACTATAGCGGACTATACTATATACTATTGCTTGACTTCAGATCTTTATCCCAGTTTGTTGTTAAAATGCTACGTCTCTTGAATCATTACCTGAGTATTTGTTGTTATAATGCTTTGTATGTTCCTCTTTAGTGTCTACGGCAACTTCGTCGTTGTTTTCCGGCAACCACATGCAAGAGAAATCTTCTTTTAAAAGTGCAAGCAGTCGAGTTCTTCAACCATCTTCTGTCTTAATTCCCTTGTCAGGGTTACATGGTATGAAAAAATAAAACACTTAAAATTATCCTAAACGTGAGGGCAATCTCTTTGCAGCAGTTATCCACTCACTGGACATCGATTTTATTAGATTGTCGATATTTTCCCGATGTCCCCCAGTCCAGAATCGCCCTGTAAAGATGACGTTACACGGGACGATTCGCAACACAGCATTGCAGTGTTGGAACAATGTTACAACTGTTCGAAACAATGTCGCAACAATGTTGCAACGCTGTGTTGCGCTAAAAATCGTTGTTGCCAATCGTCTCGTTTAACATCAGCTTTAAGGTAATGATGACTGGGCTTTGGTTCAGAATCCATAATTCAGCTCCAGGTACCCGGAATCCAAGTTCCTCTGACAAGGATTCTGGAATCCAGTACCTGAAATCCGGACTCCTCAGCGTGGAATCCAGAATCCAAGATTGTGTGTTTATGTTTATACTTGGCCCAGATAGCCATCACAAGCCAAGCCGAGCTAACGTTTGTCCAGTAGGAATAATGTCACTTGTCTAATGTCCATTATTGACCCAATTGATGGATTACATGATTTCGGGTGACGCCTAGTTGCTAAAGCGATCGTACATTTAATCTCACATTTTATTTATAGATTTATCCAGAAATAATTCTGATGTTACACGGCAAACAAATTGCCCTGCACAAGCTAAGTGCATAGAAATGGGTGACGGTTCTTGTGTGTGCTACTGCATTTACACCGACAGGACGTACTCAGGGATTGACATGTGTCAAGGTAATAATTATTTAACAATCAGTCGCCGAAGGCGACTAATTGTTTTAGTATAATTACATGGATTATTATTCGAGAAAATAAAATTTTGATCAATTTCAGACTGGCTGCCATTTTGAAAACTGCGCGGTGATTATAGCGGGATAAAGCGAAGCTCCTAGCCAATCACAGCGCTCTATTTTCGATAATCATCAATGTATACGTAATTATACTAAAATATCATAAGGCCCTCGCCTTTTCATTTCTTAGAAGCACACGTCTCTACTTATTTGTGCTCTGTTTTTGTGCAGTTGGACGTCTCCACAACGGCCACCTTGGGGACAGTTAAGAACTCAAGGTGATAGTTGTAGAGAGGTGGCAGCTGTCAGCCTTGTAAAAGGGTTTAAACAAGAGTCGATATATGGACCGTTTGCCAAAACAGGTGTTTGTTTGTGTGGGTTTTTAAATAATTCAACGAACTGATCAGAATGAAACCAGGGGAATAACATAATTGAAGGAAATGTGATGTATAAAAAGAAAGATGATTTTTAGCAGATTTTTTGTTATTCAGATTGTACCTTGGCTATTGATTTGGTGAACTTGAATAATTGCTGTCATAAAAAGAATAAGCCTGAAAAAAGAAACGTATGGATTTACTTATTAAAAAAAACTTTGCATAATTCTTAAGATATTTCTGTAGCAATATCAAACGAGATCGTCAATCAGTTGTCCTTTCTACGTACAACCACAATTTATTGCTATCTATAGGGTAAAGGTACACATCATTGCTTGAAGAATAGCTGGGCTAAAACATATAATTTGCATTTTCTATCAAAATATGTTTGTCTTTTGCACATAGTTTTCGTCAAGTTCTAGGTTCCCACGGCTGTCCATAGTTTGACTAAAAAACAGAAGCTTATGAAAATGGCATTTCCTTTCCAATTTCATCTTCAGATATAGGAGGTGACATTCTGCCAGATGCATATATATACCAGGCCAATAAAAAGTTACTCAACCCAGATGTCATAAAACAAGATGAAGAAAGGATGTTTCAGGCGACCGTAAAAAATGGGGAAAATGTGTCAGCGCAAGTTTCCTTCAATTGGTTCGTAAGAGATGTGCAAGGTTCACCGCGTACAATTTCACAGAATCGAACCCTCGTTGAAGGAAACTCCTCCACCTGGATTTGCAGCGGTGAATTATTATCTAGGGGCCTTAAATTGCTCGAGCTCGAAGTGTCACTTTTCAGAACATCTACCGCACGAAGAGACTTTGGGTTCATAAAGGTGGAGGAACCAGATCTTGTTGCTATGATTGCTGGTGGATACGAAAGCCTACGTCCTTCAAAATACCCGATTCTCTTCAATGGATCGGGCTCTCATAATTGGAAGGGCAGCAATACTGGCATGGAGTTCGTTTGGATTTGTCGTGATGGAGGGAAACTTCCTTTACGTGTTTTCAAAGGAATAAATAAAGTAACAGTTCCTTCCGAAGAGGCCAAGAAACGCGGAACGATATGTCCGCCCGAAGTAGGTTTTCAACCAAAAGGAAGTACTGCCTACTTGATGCAGCCCTCGCAGAAACATGTGTACTACATCAACCTCCTTGTAAGAAAAGATCATCGGCGTCGAGACAACTTTACAGCTGATTTTATGCAGACCGTTTATGCCGTAAATAAAGATGCAATAACAGTCGACATCAGGTGAACAAAATGCACTAATTTATTAAAAGATTCAATAGAGACATTGACCAGGCATTAAGTTACGTTTTTACAACATCATAAATCAAACTGTTTACTTTTCATTGAATGGGAATAAAGTAAGAGCAATTATATTTAGGAATGAACGTTTATTCGATTGTCTCACGATAGAATCGCTTTGAGATTTTGATCGCGACGTTTCGACTGCAATACTGCTAGTCTTCATCAGGCGATGAGGTCGATTGTTTACGTGTAGCTATTTATGCACGTTGGTTCGCTGTGATTGGTGTATTTCGATCCTTATTATTCCGATTAGCAGATGATGTTCCCTCACGGGTCCGCTTTGTAGTTGAACGGCTGTTATGCTTTCTGATCGTAGGCATCCATGCTTCAGGAATTTCGATTCCGTTGTCTCTATTGATGTTATTAGAATAAAGTCTTATTTGGATAGCCTCTTTGACCCTACGTGTGTATCGGTGAGGGTCACGATCGATAAACTAGACTTGATACCATAAAGGAAGATGCCCCGTTTCGTTTGCGTGCTCCGAAACTGCGGAGGTTTGTGTATGAGCAAGCCGTATATCTCTGTCATGTTCTTTTATCCTGTTTTGCATTGCTCTCCCTGTTTCGCCTATATATACTTTGCCGCATTCACATGGACATGGCCAGAAATTCCGGACATCTGAGCCCGTATTCTATCTGCGGTCTTACCACTAAAATAAAGAGGGCGGAAAATACGAGTCGCCGTCGATAAAGAAATGTTCTTGATTATTCAGAGCTAAACGACCTTTCTTCTGTCGTTCTTTACAACACAGCCAAAAGACAAAGAATACATAGCTGCAACATAGCTCTTGTAATAGGCGTTCTCGCTTTACTCCATGCATAAACATCGCAAACAATCGTATCCGATGTGTACAGTGAAAATTATGTCTTCTGATGATACACATTGTTTACGAACATATTGCAAGCACTGATCATAGCTAACACTTGCAGAGTTCTTAAACTTCTCAAATTGAATTAAATCTAAGTTATCTGACATTTTTAACAAACAAAAACGGATCCGGTCTAGTGGTTGCGTAAAAGATTTTAATATTCCCGCGAAAATGTGACGCGTCCATGGTAATGTTTACTGGCCAAAAGTACTCTCCATTGTCCTTGTATCCCACAATTCTCTACTGCATTAGAAAGCTTGTTTTTCACTGAAAATTTTGATACCAAACATGGCAGAGTTTGCTGCAAAATGCGAGTTTTTTGCCAAAAAATATGGCATGTGGTGCTCGGATCAACACAAACAAGACGCTCGCGTGGCATTTGATATCTCTTTTGGTAGAGCTGATTTGTGCTACTCTGAACTGTTTTTGAAGGCAATTAGCAGGGCGATGAAATCAGCCTCGAAGGTGAAAATTGGTACACTAATACATCATACGGTGCTTTTCCTCAAGCGATCGCGGCACTTGGGATATCCCGATTATGTTGTCTGCTATAGCCGATCAAAATCTGCTTGGGATGCAAATATTGGATTTCAAGCCTCTGTAATATAAAGCGTTGTATGAGCCAAGCTTCGAAAATAAACATCGATGAAAAGCAGGGCCAGTAACAATTGTTGATGAAAACCAACTAATCAGAATAGCCGAGGAAACTTTTAAGAACTCGACCGCATCGCGGCACTTGTTCCCAGTAAGCCAGAACTTGCTCTATTTTATTTTGTTTTATTTCTGCCATACATTTCCTTTGAGTGTTTGGCGGCCATATTGCCAAGTAAACCCGCGCGTGCGCCGTCGCGTTGTCCGGAATTTCTGGCCATGATTCTGTGTACAACACCTTCTTGTTTGCCTGGTTCTAGGGCGTCTTTCGGTCGTACTAAGTAAGACCGAAGAGTTGTGTCAGATTTAAAGACGGTGCGAACGCCTTGTTGTTGTAGGCAGCGGCGAAGAACCTCTGATACACCTTTAATATAGGGTAAAACCGCAGTAGATTTAAATTCCTGCGTGGGTTCGTTGTTGGCTGTTGGTCTTGTGGTTTTAGCAAGTTTTCGTATGAACGAAGAAGGATAGCCGTTGGAAACAAGTACCGATGATAAATGTTTCTTTTCTTCAGAGATAACTGATGGTTTTGTTATGAGGTGTTTGGCTCGGTCATACAGACACTTAACAATACCACGAACCAACGTGCATAAATAGCTACACGTAAACAATCGACCTCATCGCCTGATGAAGACTAGCAGTATTGCAGTCGAAACGTCGCGATCAATATCTCAAAGCGATTCTATCGTGAGACAAACGAATAAACGTTCATTCCTATCTGACACCACGATTAACAATATTCACATCTTTAATGAAAGCAATTATATTTATTAAACAAAATGCACTTTTGTCTAATTTGTTCTGACGTATGGCTGTAGTAACTTAGTTCTTTAGAAGAGGTAACTGCTATGAATAACTTTCAAGGAAACATGTTAATTCAACGTTGGGACTCCCAATGATATGATAACAGCCATCATTCTCCCGGAGAATGATAGCTCTTATCATTACGACTGTATTGAATTCAGTGGCCAACATAATGTGATATCGCCGTTTCAGCGGTCAACACCGTTGATGAGTGTGACACGCGAGGTAAATTGCAAAAGGTCCTGAATAGAAAAAGGAAAGAACTTAAAGAAATGACTGGAGCTAAGCGAGTTGTCAGAAATTCCTGAAGTAATTTCAGTCAAACCTGATATATGTTTTTCGTTTTCTGCAGATGCAAATATAACTGCAAACTGAAGGTCGTATCCAGCCATCGATTTGCCTTAAAAGCCAAAACGATTGGCCTTCCTCCCAATCTTCTAAACATCAGCTACACTTGGAAATTGTACAGAAAAGGACCGGAAAGCAATGCCTCCATTACAATGTGGCACCTTAACAAAACCTTGAATTCTCTCACCGCCACAAAGACAACAAACAGGAACATTGTCTTCGCTAAGGACAAACTCCATGAACGTTCATCCTACCGGCTAACTTTAGATGTAAAATTACCAAATGGGACAAGCGGCTGGGCCGCCTACATATTCGAAACAGCCTCCAAGCCCTCTGGTGGAGCATGCAGTGGAAACCAACTGGAGAGAGCAGCTTTAGGCGTAATTCTGAATGTCTCGTGTACAGGTTGGAGAGATGATCATGAACCACTTATATACGAGTTCTACTATGTTCATATGGAGGAAGACGAAACACCGCCCCACATGCTTTCGCATGGAGCAATGCCATATAGTGAAGTTCAGTTGCCCGAGTTTATTTCAGGTGAAACTGAAATAAAGGCAGTCATAATAAACACCGTAGGAGCTCGAGCCAAGGTTGACTTCACAGTGGAAGTAAGCTCTTATTATATTATCATCATCATTATCATCATCATCATCATCATCATCATCATCATCATAAGCTATAACCGTTCATAAAAGAACATAACAGGATTAACTGCAGCACTACTTTATACTTGGTTTAAGTTTATTGTCAAATAAAAACTAAACCAAGGATAAAATTGTATCAAAACAGCTACACTCGTTGTTGTGTGACTAAATTCTAACATTAATCCTACATCTTTGCGTTTAAATATCCATGATATAATTATTTTAGATACACTTCTCAGTGGCGGATCCAGACCTTCAGATAAGGGGGGGGGGGGGGGGGGGGGGGGCGGTCATCCAGACCCTGAGACAAGCGGGGGGCCAGGTCTCCCCAAAACATTTTTCTGCCCTTCGGGCCTCAGTTTGGTCTGAACTTAAGAGGGCAGGGAGACCGGGTCCCCCGGGCTTCTCCCTTGGATCCGCTTCTCTCCTTGTAAGGGATACAAGACCATTTGGGCTTCTGGATTCCATGCCATGGATAATTCCGGACCCCAGGTGCTGGATTCCGGATTCTTTGCCAGTGGAAATTAGATTCCGGATTCCAACGGTTCGGATTTCTTAAGCTGTATACCAAATGCCAAGGAACAGGATTCCACAAGCAAAAATTCCAGTATTTCGGATTCCACCAGCAAAAATTCCGTGAGGCGATACACTCTCGTCATTTTCTTTTCTTTTTCCCACGGATATTCTACATCTTACTTACATTGTGCCCTGTGGGAAATAGCTAAATAGCTTAGTTTGGTTTCTATTATACAGGTTGTGCAACCATCATTTTGGGAAGAAACGGACCATGGATATGAAATTTTTGAAGAGACAGAAGCTTTGTTTGACAACTACCTTGGTAATGGAAAACCTTATAAGGCGTGGCAAGTGGTACATGCCTTATTGGAGTTTGTTGAATTGTATATCGCTGAGCCAGAAATGGCATGGTTGACAAATGATCATGTTAAAAATGTACGTTATCGTTAGTCTTTAGCTTTCTACCTTTTTTTCTAGTTCGTGTTAGAGCACAGTGGAACTTTGTCATTGCGGGCACCAAAGCACATGAGGCACATGAGATTTTGGTTATACAAAAGAGAGTTAGCCAGACAGGAAATGGTGGTCGTATACAGAAGCTGAACGTGAGGAGGGTCTCCATGTTTATTAAGCGCTTCTCCTGTGCTTTAAGAATACAGTGAGGATATGCATACAGACAATTCTCTCTTAGTGGACACCTATGGGTGGTCCTTGCCATTACGCAGTCATTTTCTTTGAGCCTCGATGAAGCGGAACGTTTGTAAGATGGACACTTCCCTAACTAATACGGTCACCTAGAGTAGTTCCTATCGATCTTCAATTCTTTTCCGTGACCCTCTATCATTTAGTGAAAATACCAACCGTGTCCATCTTGGGGAGAGTTGCAATACATAATACATGGCGAGCATCGATATAACGGCAGTTGGACAAGGTGCAGTTAATATTCCGGGTGGGTGTAGTCTTGAATAATAGGGCTATTGTTGACTGTGACTGACATTTTTAATGAGTCGCATTTGTAGCCTTCATAGCCAATAACATCACGGCTTAAATGACAAGCAATCACTAACATTGCGACCTATATTATAAACTGGTGAGTCATCATGACGAACAATCGTCCTATTAAGGACTACAATCGCCTGGATGATCATTTTTCACCTTTGTAATCCCTTGGTGAAAACAATTTTTGAATCCGCCACTGAGGTGTGGCCCCCGGTTTATCGTAAAAGCAGCCATTCAGTGACTGTAGGGGGTCAGACCTTGACAAATGCGAACTCAACTTCGCACCCTTCTTTGCCGGTTTCGTCGATCAACCAATCTGTTTTGATCAGGACCTAATGCCCGTTGTTTTTCTATACGCTTTGCAGCTCAAAGAACATATAATAGAAAGGTTATTTGCCATAAAAGCCACAAACCTTCAGATGATTTTTCAGCTTTTGTCGGTTCTGAAGGAAGCCACTGCATTCTCAGACGTAGGAGTTTCTCCAGAGAGCATGGTAATTTTCCTATTACAAGTGCACTTAATTGTAGTCGGCTTTTTTTGTGCAAAGGGGGACCGGAGGTTAGAATGGCATCCCAGAAAACTGGTTTATCTCATTCGAAACCATTAAACCTTGCCCTACCAAGGGTGGCCAAACAAAAAGATTTACACAGAATTTCAAAATTTCATTATATAGAATCCTGAGGAACAAATAACGGCGTATGAAAGTACTGCTGAAGAGGTTTCATTTGAATCGTCACACTGAAGAATTTTCCACACAATCTCAAAAGTTAGAACTACATACAAGATAAGTAACTCCATAATTTATGAAATTAATGCTGAAAAGATTTCATTTAAAAGGTCACACCATAGGATTTCGTTCAGACTCAAAAGTTAGAACTATAAACTACATGGACAGCACCATGTGAAAATACTACTGAAGGTTTCATTTGAAAGGTCCATCACAGAATTTTGTTCACAGTCTCAAAATTTGAGCATTCGCACACCTTGCGATGCTGAAACGCACATTCCTTATTTCCATGAATTCCCTTTTGATTTCAGAGAACTGCATTACTCTCTCTCGATAAGTGGGCATCTGTTGCGAAAACAAGAGTAAAAACGGAGGCAACAAAGGACCTGGGTCTCGTCAGGGACTCATGGAGGATGTTACTGCATTGCTCAGGGAACATTCTTCAAGTAACGGCACAAGTAGACACTCTTAACGTTACTGAGAGAGAGGAGGTGAGACACCTTGAGTAAGTTTGATGTAATAAATTTTTGACATAACATTTAAGATAAGATTGCAAATAGACGACAAAGGCCTTCTTTTTAAAAAGGTTTTGAAACGGGCACAAGCTACGTCAGTGTTTTGTTTTTATTATTTTGGAACTGTTACCAGTAACCCAATTCAGACCGGCATTTTTTTGTTTCCTGTGACCGGGGGGAAGAGAGGAGGCGCCTCTATAACTTCAAAACCGCTCATGCAAATTTTGAAAACATGGCGGCCAAAACTCAGTTGCTATGACAACGTCAATGTTGACGTACATATCACTACGACTGTAAACTGTTTGCAAATAATTTTTAGAAAGAATCGCTAAGTTTGGTGCTCATAGCTTGAACGGTTGTGAAGGTATTCAACGTTTTCGTGATTCTCCAAGGTCTGAATAGGGTCAAGGATAGCGCCAATTCACCCCTTTACCAAATGGCCTAGTGTATCCCATAGATGCTGATTTATCCTTCTAGGATGCGTTACCTGCAGACCTGTAATTCGTTCACATGACGTTTAGCTGTGATGAATTAGGCGGCGAATTATCCTTCGTCCTAGTTGTTTCTCTGCTTTTGTTAAGGGAAAAAAAAGGATTGCCAATTGAATCAGTCGACAAAGGATATTTCGTCTCATTGCGTTTCTTGCAGATGCAAAAGCTTTCGAGACGTGCTTTGATGCTGAATGAAAAAATCTCTGACGCTGAAATCTCGACGAAACTTTCCGGCGAGAAACACAGCTCTATGAGAACAATCCATAAAGATGTATTCGTTGGAGTTCACGACGCAACTGACGTTAGCCTTTGGGATTTTGAGGAAGATGAAACCAGCGTGACATTCCCATATCTTAGCAAAAGCGTGAGCCAAGAAATTTTTGGCAATGCACAGCAGGTTTCTTTTCAAGTAAGGGTGCATGTACTAGTGCGTGGTTATATACTAAAAACAAATTTACCATGCAGCAAAAGAGGTTTCATTGGAGGAGTTAGACTGGCCGAGCAGTTAGAGGCTCTGCGTTCAAGGCCCATCCTGACCGCTAGCTGGGCTTGTTCTCGGTACTCCCGAGCTCACATCCTCGACCACGCTTATAAATAGCTAACTGGTTTGCCTCCGGCCAGTTGCGATTCTTAACCCTTTTATGTAAAACATATTTTTTTTGATTGTCTGAGTGTGAAAGGGTTCTCATATGCTCATTCCAGTGCTCACAATTCGAAAAGTCAAACCAGACAAAAAATGCAAGCCAAAGCTCACCTGAGACGCAGCTGGCGACGCAGCTCATGTAAGCCTATTGTCAGAACAAGAAGAAAGCACTGTTCGATTTTTCTTATTCATTTTCTTTTAGATTATCAACTACAAAATGAATCCATACACCGTGCACCGCTTTGAAGATGATATCAATTCTCAAGTGGTTAGCCTAGTATTAAAGGACGAAGCCGGTAAAGTCATTAAAGTCTCAAATTTGCATGAAAACATCTCGCTGACTGTCCCATTGAAAAGGCTTCCAAATAAAACTACGACTCCTGTGGAAACGTACACAGTTCCAGATGTTATGATGTACAGAGTGGTGACTACAGTCCATGAAAGTACTTCTCTAAGAATCTTGCTGACATTACACAGGCAAGCGCTAATGGAAGTTTATGTGAAGTACGGTGGCAGGCCAACAAAGACGAATTACGATTATGCTACAATTTTGCAAAAAGAAACTTGCCAAAACAACGCACAGTATTGTAATGTAAGTCACTACTTCTGGCTTAACGCTGAACGACCTGGACAGTACTTTATCGGTCTTGTTCTAAAGCTGGAGGAAGAGAGTCCTACCTCACTGCTGAATTCCGTTACGAACGGTGTACCATTGAACAACTTAAGAAGGAGGCGAGTTGCCAGATCTCTCGAAAAAATGAAAGACTCCAATAAAAAACAATGTGTGAGGTTCAAGGAGGCGCTGAAAGAGCATCCGATGGTTGAAAACGGCACGAGTTCTTTGCCTCAATACGATCCTGAAAAGTCTGTTAACTTCACCTTGGAGGTAGACGCGGCAAGGTGCCTTTACTGGTCTGAAGACAAAGAACTGTGGATGAGTGAAGGATGTACAGTACGTATGGCAGTTATACCAACACCGACGTAGTTGTACTATTTCCCAAACCCGCTCGAAGACCATAAAACGCTATTTCCATATGCGTTTTTTTAATATTATTATTTGTTACTTGTTTTTTTCCTTTTTACCTAAAGCTTTTGCAGCCGTGACATCATTTCAGCTACCTTTGCTTGATAATATATTACCAAATAGAAACCTCAGTAACCTCTCGTCCAACTGTCGCATTGGTACGGACCGTTAAGAGCAGTTGACGAATCGTACGCTCCGTACAAACCGTCAGCATTGCTAACAGTCAGTATTCTGATTACACACAAAGGGTGCATCTTATTACCACATCAGGGCAGTGTGTTTAGTTCATACGATCCGGAGGATCTATACGGATCGTGCGAGCATATTTGACAACCCTCAAAAATCTTAAGTAATTTAATGCGGAACATGGTAATATTACAATGCCCATCTATGAGTCATTATTAGTAAATTCGTTTCGTTCGTTTTCACACCAAAGACCACACTTTTTGAAATAACTTACCAAGAGACTCTTCTAAAAATCTCAGATTACACAGTTTTGTATACTTTTCACTGTTTTATGCAACAGGCTGGCAAGAATTCTACTCCAACTGCACTACAATGCCTTTGCAATCACTTCACTTCATTTGGGGGCTCGTTCCTGGTGCAACCAAACAAAATAGACTTCTCTCAAGTTCAAGTGGGTTTTCGAACAATTAACGATCTTTACGATGGCTTGGTTCTTGTGTCAGTACTGCTCGTATTTCTTGTTTATTATATCTCTTTAATTTTTGCACGAAGAGCTGACAAAAAGGACTTAGAAAAGGTAAATTTAGATGATAATTGCAGAACTTAATTTGAAATGCATTTTTTGAGGCCTATACACATCTTTGCTTCCATTCATTTTCAAAACACGTTTGCAAACTTCAACTACAACGAGTTGCAAAAAAGAGGGGCACTTGAACTCTAAGTTAAAAGGATAGTCTTTAAACTGTATCAGACTTCGCAAGATTCTTGTCCCCGTTCCAAAGTTCGATAGATTTCAAGGTCTTATTCAACACTTGCGGTGACAGCTTTCATGGGAAAATTTCTGATACCTGTACTCAGAATTTTTCCTCTGCGCCGCTCTTAAACTCATACAAAAGTTTCTCAACTATTCTTCAACTGGTTGTAGCCTAAAGCAAGGTCGAACTCACCAAATACCGCATTCATTAGCAGGCCTGTACCAACGCCGTGCTACAAGGCCGGAGGTGCAGCAACCCTTTCAATTTGTGTCTTCCTTGTAAATACTCTTATCTCACTAATTATTAATCAATCTTCTTTTTAGATAAGCGCAGTTATATCCATGCCCTCAACCGAAGACGCTGTTCAGCGATATAGCGTCTCTGTAACTACCGGAGCGTGGGCAAACTCCGGGACTTCGGCAAATGTTTCCATGATCTTGCACGGAACTGAATCTTCCAGCGGCGTCATTGAGTTAAAAACCGACCAACAAGGGAACGAGAGTACTTTTAGTCGAGGTAGCACTGACAACTTCCTTCTTACGGTTGATAAGCCTCTGGGACATTTACATAACATCCGTATTGGCCATGACAGTTCTGGAGAGTGTCCCTCTTGGTTTCTGAACAGCATTTCCATAACGGAAATTGAAACAAACTCCAGATGGATTTTCCCTTGCTATCGTTGGCTCGCCTTAGAGAAAGACGATGGAGACACAACATTAGAACTCTTTGCCCTGAATGCGAAAAAGGGTCGTGACTTCAAAAGCGAGTTTAACAACGCTAGGGTATGTGGCCTTGCAAACGACCACCTTTGGTTCTCTGTTGCCACTAAAGAGCCCAGGGATGCGTTTACTCGTGTGCAACGAGTGACTTGCTGTTGGTTTTTTCTGCTCTTGGGAATGCTAACGTCTATAATGTTTTACATTGGGGATACTGATACAACGGAAACAATAAATGTGGGTCCTTTAAAGATGACTGAAAGAGAATTTCAAGTTTCTGTTTTCAGTGCTTTAATTTCCTGTCCGCCAAGCTTCCTTGTTGTGTTCATGTTTAGAAAGAGTCGACGTTCAAGAACGCGTATTACAAATGGCACTGGCGCTGCTTATGAAGAAAATGAAAAGTTCGTGCTCCCCCATTTCTTTGTCTGCATCGCTTGGTTTGTCTGTGTCGTCGGTTCATTGCTAGCTGGGACTCTCATCATTCTCTATTCGCTACAGATGGAAGGGAAAACGTCAGTACGTTGGCTGTCTTCAGTATTCTTAAGTACCATTGAAGACGTTTTTGTTACCCAACCAGTGAAAATTGTCATTCTTTCTGTTCTTCTGGCTTTGCGACTCGCAAGTAGAGGAAAGCAAGAAGAGAACCATGATGAACCAAATAAAGTCGAATGTGGTGACTCCCAAGTACTGTTCACCATGTCTGAGGATGAAGTAGAGCGGAAACGGAAATACAGGGTTACCGAGAGAAAGGCCAACATATTTATGAGAGACATAGCGTTTTCGTGTGTCTTCATAACTCTCCTGATATTTGTATGCTATGGTGATAAAAATGAGAACCGATATCGCATGGCTGAATCCACGAAGAATGTTTTCGTTAAACTTGATAAGGTAAGAGAAGCCGCTTCTTGAACGATATCATCTTACCTTCAAAGCCCATACAAATAACGCTCAATTCAATTAAGTTGGACTCGAGCCTTTTTATGATGCGAGAGATGATTTGCCCAATCAACCTTTCCTAGTCCCTGTACGGTGTTTTCCCATGCCCTCTCGGTCGATTCACTTCGTTGACGTATCCGAGACGCTTGGACCACGTGACCCGAAACGCTTTGGCCGCGCGGAATGATGAGGCCTACGGACCAGGCAACAATCAACCCATTCTCGAGGTAATCTCATGATCCATGGTGCTGACTAAAGAATAAAAATTGCATCCCTAAGAAGCAATCTTCTTGCCAGAGGTTGCGGTCCTTTTTGTCAGCACCATGGATCATGCGATTACCTCGATAATGGGTTGATTGATCTTAGTTTTCTTGCATGAGCCCATTTTCCAGCTGGGCATGACAAAACCGTGTGGCTGACGTTAAACGCTGCTAAAGTAAGAAGGATATTGCGTTCATGTATTCATAAGTATTAGCGCTTACCAGGTGATCTGTGACGTCATTGCGGGGGCCTGGGGAAAGAAATTTTAATGCCGTATCCCATAAACAAACGCGCCCACCAATTCAATCTGTTCCCGTCAGCTTTGGTTTATGGCATACGGCATTAAAATTTCTTTCCCCAGGCCCCCGCAATGACGTCACAGATCACCTGGTAAAGGGCTAGGGAATATGCCTAAGTGTCGTTTCAATGACGTTTCCAAGTCTGTCTAGGCAGATAGATCCATTCCCTTACCTCCAAGCAAGTATTGAACAACTTATTGCAGTTGCCTTGTAATGAGATAAATGCTATACAAACCTTTCTTGCACAAATGCATGGAACTGCCAATCATGTTTGCATCTTAGATTATATGCAGTTCATGTGTTCATGCACTCCTGGGTATTTCGTACCGCACAACGGTACCAAAACCACAAGCCTTGAGAGTAAAGAGAGAAGTAGGCAGTGAACTTGAGTTATACTCATTGGGACATTTAAGATGTGTACACCGGCATAGTAGCACTACTTAACAATGTTGGTAACTACTTGTGAGGTGTTATGCATTGATGGATGGTCTGCTAAAGTTCTATTAAACTCAATCTCTTTTGTAGGTGAGGGACAAACCTCACTTATGGAAATGGTTTGAAGATGTGTTGATTCCAGCAACCTTTGCAAGCGAGTGGTATAATGGACAGAAAGAAACAATCACAGAGTATACTGGAAACAAACGGACTATTCTGATCGGCATGCCACGTTTGAGACAACTAAGAGTATTAAAAGGTAGGTACAAATTGATTCACTTATCTCCACACTTATCGGCAACAACAAGCAACCTTCCACCTTTGGGACGTAAAAGGGGGGAGGAGGCACCAGATACTCGTCGTCTCGCGTTGGGGAAGAAATTGCGGAATTGGGTCGCAGGGTGTCCAGTGTAGCCTGAGAAAACAACCGACATTTCGCGACGACCCCACGAAATAATAGAGGATGTTAGCATCGACAACGAGTACGAGTTCTAGAACGAGATCAGTGATTTTGCGTACTGCGCATCCGTTCTGCGCATCTCCACGTTTTCAAGTCGTCCTGTCAAGTTGCACTAGGAGCTACGACTGGGAAGAGCTGGCTTTCAAAGGTAAATTCCGATCGTTTAATGCAGTTTCTTTTCGTTTCTAGCCTCTCTTTATCATCTTGAACATTCCTTATATTATGTTTTATGTAAAATACTGCTTTTGAAGTCGAGGAAAAGCAACCGAACGCGATATTTCCTACACAGAGTAAATTTGCATTTACCCGGGAAAGTTTCATGTCTCTCCACAGGCCTCACAGGCTCACGAAATAACCCCGAAAATTATTTGGTCGAAAATACCCCAACAGTCGAAGATATCAATAAAGAATACTTACTTTTTTATCCTCTGTATAGGCTGCTGTTCGATTTTCGCACACAATTTTTACGGTAGACGCAAAATATGACCAAGGTAGGGAATGACCTTGTCGCTAAAACGAAAGCGGCTGAAGCACTCTTCCTCAGAAACTTCATTCAAGTCGAATCTTCGATACTTTCCATACTCAAATACAGGGTAATCTGTGCTGTTTACATCACATAAAGCACAAAATTCTTCTTCGTCCAAAAAACCTTCCATGTAACTGAGTAACAAGCAGTCTTGAACGTTTTTTAGAGTCATTTTTTGTTTTCGAAATTGTTGTGGAAGCGCTACCTCGACTCAAATTTGGCGCCAAGTCATGCGGAATCCCATTATTTTTATTTTCTATAAACTCGAACTCGGTGTCATCGCTAACATAGAAAGCTGAGAAAACGACTTCGAGTACGAGTTCGGCTTGAAGTCGTTCTCGTACTCGTTGTTGATGCTAACATCCTCTAATGTCTTGGAAACGAGCGCAGAAATTTATGCTGATGACGTGTCACTATCCACATCTGTGCAGTGCCTCTGATTGGTTAAAGCAAATTTCCCATCGACCATCAGAAGCAATACCCAGATCTGGGTGATGACACTTCATCAGTATAGAATTTCTGCACTTTAATACTAATTTTAAATCATAGTCAATGAATGATAATGACCCTGACATTTTAACAGTCCCTGGTTTAAGCCACTCTGATTCCGATTAACCAAGTAAAAATACTTGCTCAGATCATTACTTTCTTTTTATGTAGATTCCTGTGTTGTTCCTTACGAGTTTGCTGATTCCATTCCATCCTGTTACGATTTCTACGATGAACGTAACGAAGACAAAATGGGTTGGACCGAACTATTGAATAACTCCTTGTTAGACTTGACTACCGTTGCTTGCACAGAAAACTGGAAATATAGGACTGAAGAGGAGCTAGGTGCCCACAAAAGTCCAGGACAACACGCTCTTTATAGTGCTGGAGGTTACGTTGCAAATTTAGGATATGATGACAAAACTGCCTCTGCGGTTCTGCAAGATCTGCATTCCAACGGATGGATAGATCGTCAAACCAGAGTTGTAATAGTCGAGCTTTCTACGTTCAACGTACCCTTTGAATTATTAGCAAAGGTGATTATATATTTTGAGATGCTTCCATCGGGATTTTTAGGAGCATCAATTGATATCCAGGTCATGCCGTTATTTGAAAAAAATCCTGTATCTGTCGACGCCTATCAAGTCGTTTTTCTTGTTTTTGCCTTTGTTCTTGGTTATTATCTGGTGAGTGAATGCATCAGGGTTTATAAGCTAAAGTGGTCATACCTCGCATCATTATGGAACTGGCTTGAGATGATTCAAGTTATAAGCGCAACACTACTCATGGCATTTTTTATCGTAAGAGACATAAAAATACTAAGACTTCTACGGCAATTCAAGGCTAATCCGTTCGCTTTCAGTAGTTTTGATGATGCGTTATTCTGGTTCCAGATTGAAGAGTACATGATCTGTATCGCAGTTAGCGTTGCCGCTCTCAGACTTTTGAGACTTTTGAAAATCATCAGGCATATCATAGAACTGTTTCTCACGATGAAGAAGTCATTGAAACCGGCCATGAGCTTTTGTGTAGTATACACCATCTTGATCTTCGCGTATGGACACACAGGGATCCTTTTGTTTGGCAAAAACGTGTTTATGCTTTCATCATTCAAGCGAGTAATAATCTACCTGTTCCACCTGAGTCTTGGACGTCCACCACCTTGGTCGGAGTTAGAGCAGGTGAATGCCGTATTTGCCAGGCTGTATTCTCAGTCTTTTGCTTTTCTTTTTATGATAATTGTAAGCAACATGTTCATGGCAATTTTAAATGAAGCCCAAACTGAATCCAGAAGTATCGCCAAGGACAGCAATGATATAGAAGTGGCTAATTCATTACTATTAAAAGTCTATAACTTTCTAGGCAGAGAAGGTGATGATTCTACATCTGAAAATAAGAGAGCTGAAATATCGGGAAAAGGTCCTAAGCGAGAAATTTTATGTGCCTCCAAAAACCTCTGTGAAAACGAAGACAAACAAGCGGCAATTCCAGTGAAAAGTAAATCTGGGAGACCAAATCTACGCATGTCCAAACTGGTTTCCCCAGCAAGAGATTCTAGCAATATAGTTGGTTATGGTATGTCATCTGTTTCACAAGGCTTAACTTACGTAACAGGCAGTCCCTCAGAGGAATTACAAGTACCACCATTTGGGCATCACTCAGAATCAATTCCCCTTTGGGAAAATGAGAGTCTCCACGAAGCCGAAGTTCAAAATGAGTTCCCAAGAACATTTCGTTATTCTGTGTACACACCTGGTTCTACATTTTCACTACCCTCTTGGAGCTCGTGTCAAGATCAAAGGAAGTTGTCAGAACATCTCCACAGTTCTCTGTCACCGGACACAACTCATAACATATCTACCATTTCGTGCAATTCATTCAACGGGCAAGGGGAGACTCCAAATGCCCGTCTATCGTTCACTGTGTCACACAGGTCAAAGGCATTGCCACCTTGTGACATTTCAGGCGATCGACGGAATGAGCCAGAGCCTCACCACATCTCGGCTGCAGGCCAAAGCCAGGAACTTGCAGCTGCACCGACTGTTTCAGTCCAAAAAAATGTCTCCAATTCAAACAAATTCATATATTGTGACCCAATAGAAGGCGGAAGTGATTTCCCCGACCTGAAGAGCAACACTGATCGTACTGTGCACTTAGTTTGGGAGAAAAATGTGAGACATGTAAGATTCACTGCAAGGGATACATATAAATCTCAAGTCGACCACACCCATACTCCTTCAGTCACAACTAGTGTTGGTTCCAGGCAAACATTTGATGACAATAAAGCCCTAGAAAGTTGTGCCGTAAAACCCGACGGACCCATTACTCTAACATCCAAAATTTCAAGAGTGAAGATGGTCGATTTCGACAAAGTAAGCGAATGGATGAAAAAGGCAAATTTCAGTGTTAATAACAACACTGCCTCAATACGGTGCCAGTCGGAGGAGTTGCGCTCCGCAAAGCGGACAATCACGTTGGGTAACCCAGTAGTCATTGACTTTGATGAAGTCAGTAAATGGATGAAAAGAATGTCTTCTATTGTCACTGATGCTATCCACCGCAGTTTCACCTTGAGCGAAAAGATGAAAATGAACAGGAAAATAACGAAGTACTCAGGAAAAGAGAAAGAAAGTGAAAGAGTCATAGCGACACTCGAAGATAGACTTAAGAAGCTTGACAGTTATTTACAAGGTTTGGATTTTGGGGAGTGAAGAAGGGGTGAACTTCCACTTACGTCTCGAGACCATAAATCACCTTCAAGCACCCATTTGTGTCAATCTATTGGGGCTACACCAATTCTGGCACGGGCCCACGCAAATACACACAGAACAAGCAATTTGCTAAAATCTTTAAGTAACCTCTCGGAGTTAACTTGGTGTCTTTATGAACAAGTACGGCTCTGCGCAATTCATAACGACTCTCATTTTATTTCTATGTATAAAAGTTCTCTCTATAGGGATATAAAATATACATTTCTCTCACTAAACTATAATTAATGTTGAGAAAATGACTGATCTAGGATCAGAAAAAAGACAAGAAATGTTGTGGCTCATTTTACTCTTGGTTAAATGTTATTTTCTTTCGTGTCAAACTCAATATTATACAATACCAAAAGAAATCATTCGACTGCACTCGTCATAATCAAAAACAAAGGAAAACAAAATATTAACCAAGGATGAAATTCAACCACAACAAACAAGTACAAGCAGTATTTTCCTGTATTCTTAAGTAATTCACTAACGACTAAAATCTAACAGACGACTATACATAATGAAAAGAAACTACTTACAGCGGGTATTGGATGAATCAAGGATGGAATCTAATTTGGTGCTGGATTGAAAGGTAAATTAAGTCAACTGCGCAATTTTACTATAATAATTCTCGCAACTTTAGGTGCACGAAGTACAGATGTAGCAAGAGGTAAACCATGATCAATGGCGAATTGCACACTAAAAAAACCAGAATATGCCAACTCTAACTTTACCGTAAGACGCCGCAAAATGAAAACTGTTTTTCTACTCAAAAAAACTGTCTGTAGACAATTTTCGAATCACGTACAATACACTCTGTCACCAGCCCCTAACCCCCCTCCACGTTTTTCATAATTTATGCTCTTGGGAATGCAATTTTTTTATGGGGGGGGGGGGGGGGGGACGGGCGCAAACAGACTGCACTTGATGATGGATTCAAAAAATAGGAAATTGATTTGCTAACTTATTCATTTTAAGTTTTCAACTTTTTCACTCTTAGGAGAGATCGTTACATTATTTTTTATGGCAATAATAAGACATTTGCTGAATAATATTTAAACTGTTTCACAGTTCTTTACTTCGGGCTCATTTACACCTACATCTTCAAGTCGCTTAGGCCAAAGCATATACGATTGAATACGCTACGTGTGGATGTGTACTTTAAAAAAAAAAGAGAAAAAAAAAAACGTTTTCAATGATAACATCCGGATACGTGGGCCTTAATTGTAAGCATAAACAAGGAACTCCCGTCTAGTCCAGTGTGACGTACACATAAGGGTGTTCTAACTCTCGGATCTTCCTGGTTTAACCGTGCTACGAAATGGCTTGAGCGTCAAGCCAAGTGTATCGGCACCCCGGCTACCCATTATGACAGATTCCAAATTTCAACCACGAGTTAACTGCAGCATTTATGTCCTCATCTACGGTTGTCCTTAGAACGATTTTCGTATGGCCTTGAAAAAAGGTTTCGGTAAGTGTTCGTTCTTTGTTTCATCAGCCAATGGATGAATAGATCAAAACATGGCCTCTTTGTTTTCCCGCCAAAGAAACCCTAATATGGAGAAGGCATTGCTCGATTGGCCAATCGTGTTGTAGTATGACGTCAAAGCGAAGTATCGGTTGATTTCTAGAAAGTTCTCGGGCATGAAGTTTTTTCACCTGAGCGTTCGCTTAACCAATGAAAAGCCAGTCGCGTTTATCTGTCCGTTCGATAAACCAATCAAATCGCTCTATTTCCGTTCGTTTGTCGTTTCTGTTTTGTTCGCGCGCTTTCATTTCAAGGTCATACGAAAATCGCTCTATCGCTTGTGTAAACATATTCGTACGTCATACGTGTAAATAAACCCTTACCTACCTATTCAGCATCTAACTTTTTGCTTATTGCAGCAGTATGTGGGTTGATTCCACGAAGCTATCCAAATGTATCAATAAATTATTCTAATGTATGATTAATATGTCATGGTATGTTGAAGCTCAGCAAGCTTGAAACAAAATATACTCTCTTTGCTTATAACCACCGATATTATGGAAGGAGTGTGGTATTTTTTTTTTAAGTGACAATACGACTTATTAACCTGGAAAACGTTAAACTCAGTTTCAAGGGAACGATTGAAGTGGAGGGCACTTTTTGTTTTCAAGACTCACGCAATGTCTTACAATAGTGACAAAACCTCTCCTTACATGTCACTCCTAAGAAGAGCTGACATCACACTCACTCGACAAGGCTCAAATATCGAACTGCTCTTCAGTAACCGGTGATCCTTAAGCAAAGCTGACCAATCAGATAACAGGAAACGAACAACGAATTCAAACCAAAGTTTCTATCGGTCCAAACGAGCGTGTGAGACCTATATTCTATAATATTTCATGTCCATCAACCAAAATCTGAATACGTGTAATCTCTACAAGATAATCTACCTTGTTCTCAATCAGGCTTTCAGCCTTGAGGCGAGTGTCGTGATTCAAGCTTGTCACCAATCTCTCTCCATCTTCCGAAGATATTTATCTTACTATCCCTCGTCGTTTTGCTCTACTAGAGTACTTCGTTGGTACCCAGACCCTGCCGAAAACAGCTGAGGAGGAGTGGTACCCGGAATATAGAGGTTTGAGTTGCTGTTGCTTCTCTGAAAGCTTCCACTGCGCATGCCTGAGATGGAACCGTAGGATCGCGCTGATCGACCAGTGGCATTGACACTGGATGTGGGACTAAGCACACCAGGAATATTATAATTACTGAAAAACAAACATAAAAAAAAGGGCGTCACTTGCGTCACTGTCTCAGTGTTATGCCACCGGAGTGTATTGGGGAAGAGGGAAACTAGCTTGCAGTGTAGGCGTTTCCTGGGGTAAACTGCAAAACCGTCGGGTTTTTTCTCAAAATCGGTTTAGCGTAGCGTAAGAATAGCGTAGGAGTCTTAGCGTGCGAAGCGCACGGGAGTGTGAGGCGAGAGAGAAAAAACTACTTTTAGGGTTGTGACTAGAATGGATACCCCAAAGTCAGATTGTCATCTTCGCTCAACATACATGATAGGAGTCTTATAACTTAAAGTAGTTAATAAGAAAAGAAAGAAAAACAGAAGAAAACAGTAGGTAGTTCGTAGGACTTGAACCCGTGTAATTTGATATATAATCCACATCCGTATCCACTACACCATCAAGGGCTAACTGCCGAGACCGGTTGATTTTAACGTACTTTACATGGCGTTGATCATTACATTATTGAAAGCTAACCGTTTTTAAAACAGCGCTTAACCCTAATCACTGTACTTCGGTGCTAAACCCTGTATCCAACTCTTTTCCTTGCACAATTGTCTTTTACTCTGATTTCCCCACTTTTTAAATTCGCATAGCGTGGAGTAAAGTATAGCGTTGTGTAATAAACATAAGGTGTCCAACCTGATTTTAAGGTATCCATTCTAGTCATAACCCTACTTTTACCATCTCTCTCCAGTCTCGCTCTCTGTTTTCAGCCTTGCTCCAGACCTTTGTTTGACTGTTCGCACGTACTTGAATACGCAAAAATACGGTCTGTTTTGCGGTCTATTCCTGGGGATGCGCGCGAAGTCCAATTCGCTCGGATTGTGGTGCACAAGTCAGTGAGGATTGGGGGGGGGGGGGGGGGGGTTGGGGTTGGGGTTGGGTTGGGACTAGGAAGACCGGCGAGAAGACTTCGTATTCCCCCCCCCCCTAACTTCGCGTTATGACACCGTTGATTGAGGGTCTGGATTGGGGGGGGGGGGGGGTACAAATGTCAGTTGTCTGTTCAAATTTTGGCCATTTGTCAGTTGTCAGTTAGATTTTAGGCTTTTTGTAGTATATTTTTGACGCGAAATTTAGCTTAAAGGCCACATGTAATGGAAATTAAACATTAAATTCGAAAACAGATGGCAATAGTACCTTAATTTTTTTTTATCAGTTTTGCTATTGTAAGTATTTCAAGTGGCCCTCCACTTCTCATTTCTTCAGAATATTGTATACGCATCATGCACGAGTATCACGCCTGTGGACTAAAGACATTGATCTAACGGACCAGGACAATTTCTCACGCCTGACTCACAAATCCAGACAAATTGTTCTTTAACACGTGATGACTTTGTGTCCTTTTTTGTGTTCTAACGAAATCAAAGCACGCTAAAATTGTCGCTTTTTAAGCAGCTTCGGAAATGCTCAAACGTCTTCCGGAACATCTGCTGACATTCTTGGTAACGTTTGGAAGTCTTAGGAAATTAGTCGGAAATCTTCAGAACTCGCCGGGACGTTTCCGGAAATCTCGGTCACTACAAGATGAAAATCTCATGCATTTGACTCAGAAAAAGTTGGCAGGTATAACATTAGGACGTAGATCGTAAGAAGATCAAGAAAGACTGTATCTGAATCATCTTAGTAAACCTTGCAATTACTTTTCTACGCGTTCTCAGAGGGGCGTAAATTTGAGATCATATATGGTACATGACACACATGGGTTTTAAAATCATTAACGAAATATGACACTTAAGCGTCTTGCTGCTAAGATTACCCCTAAAAACGCACATTTGATAGCACTGTCTGGCGAAAAGAGTGGAACAATGTTATTTAAGACCTTAAAAACGGGTTTTGTAGAAAATAAGGGACAATCGGGTCCTTTGTCAGTTGACGGTAAAACCCACGGCAAATGTCAGTAATCAGTTCAATTTTAGGCTATTTGTCAGTTAACCCCATCCAGACCCTCTTGATTGTTTTGTTTTTTTTTTTTCTACTTTCTCTGACTTCTCACTGCTTTTCTGAATTAACGATCGTTACTGTCTACAGGAAATACCGAGCGCTCACAGAAACCAAATGGATAAACTAAGAAGTACATTATATAATATGATAAATGAAATACTCCAGCCCTATACTGGGTGAGAAAAGATAAAACCCGATGCCCCGTTTTTTTTAGCTGGCTGTCTTCCGCCTCCCCCCCCCCCCCCCCCCCATCCCCCCTCACTAACTGCAAATAAGTAAAACTGATTCTCTGGATCAACCTCTACAAAGAAGAACTGTTAAACGAGAGGCGAGGTCTGTTTATGTGACTGACTGACTCGCTGACTTACGGTAATATACATAAGTGATTTACCGTCTAGAAGACAAATGCGGATTCGTCAGATCCTCGTCCGAGTCATATCTTCGCGGATTGTCAAAGAAATAAGACTTTTTCTCGTAACTCTGCGACGCAATGACAGAGGGTCCCTGAAAATTTTAGCAGAACACGCATGTTTACAAGGCATCCTTGCCAAATATTAAGCAATTTTTGGATGAGGCTGAGCATGATACGAAGAGAGATGCAGATCTCGAGTGTTATCTTTCATATCATACGAAAGTCGGATCCAATAATTGTTTTGAGTGAATTTCTTCGTGAACAATAAATCTGCAAAGCTGTTCAGTTGGTTAAATGGCTGATCATATCCTACGTTCTGCGGCATATTCGTTTGCAGTTTAAGTAGATAAATGAACGTATTTCTGTAATTGCGCTGTTTCGTCTGTGCATAGCGTCAGGGCTCCTGATGGCGTGTGAGATTTTCTGAAATTATGCACAACAGCCGCCACGGCGTGACGTCAATCGTCGAATAATAGAAATATAATCGGACGAATGATGTAAGTCTTACAAATCTGGATAATGTTAGCTGGTAATGAAAAGTTAACCCAGGGATTTATGGCGAAAAGAAACATATCTATATTTTGAATAATGATAGTAACCGCTAATATTTCATCACTCTTATGCATATTCACGACAGACTAAGTTCAAGCATTTTAGTATACCGTAAATCCTCTATTAAGCCCCCCCTCTCAAATAAGCCCCCTCCCTCTAATAAGCCCCCCCCCCTTTTCAGGGGAAGAAAGTTAATAAGCCCCCCCTCTCTATTAAGCCCCCCTCCCCACCCCCAATTATTCTTCACTAATAAATGATAGGCTGTATTAATCAATCACGACCGCAAAACTTCGTGTGGACTGATCCAGGATGGTTTATTACCAACTGGAAGTTCGGATTTCATTCTGATCCTCGGCTGCATGACTTAAAACTTCTTGTACTTAAGCTTTTCCACTTTGTATTCTAGTTCTTTATGGAGAACTGATACCATCGTCGTTTCTAAATTAAATAAGCCCCCCCTCTCAAATAAGCCCCCCGTCCCTATTAAGCCCCCCCTCAAATGGGCTTGAAATAAATAAGCCCCCCCGGGGGGCTTAATAGAGGATTTACGGTAATTACATTGATGATTATCAAAAATAGAGCGCTGTGATTGGCTGGGAGCTTCGCTATATCCCGCTATAATCATCGCACAGTGATTATAACATTGGAGGCTAGCAGTTTTCAAAATGGCAGCCAGATTTTTTTATGTTTCCGACTCGGAAATTGATCAATACTTTATTTTCTCGAATAATCATCAATGTAATTATACTAAAACAATTAGTCGCCTCAGGCGACGTAAATATCGGCAAATAGTAACCTCGACTTCGTTTCGGTGACTATTCGCCGATATTCACGTCGCCTTCGGCGACTAATTGTTAAATAAAGTAAGTATTAGAATAAGAGAGAATCACCATGTCTCCAATTTTAGGTCGTCGGACGCGAAAAAACCATAAAACCATAAAGGTGGGGAGAACTTCCCAAACGATCAGCACCACTCCAAATGTAATGAACTTATAATCACGGACATTTTCAGAGTCTTGAGCAGGTGTTTTGTATCTGATTTCATTCTGCAGGGTAAAAAGGTAAAATTTGCACATGTAATTATAGAGAAGAGAAGTGATGACGTCAGAAAATATATGTTGTGAATTTATGGGATAGGTTATCATATCCCCGGGCGGGGTACTCAACAATTTTTTTTAGGGGGAAGCTCCGCCCCAAGGTCCAACCCCTTGCCCCTTTATATACCATTTTTCACGAGAAAGGTACCCCTTTCGTATACCTTCTATTGACAAATGGTACCCCTTTCACATACCTTGGTCAGAACTTTGCATCCCTTCTAACTGCGGTAAATGCACTGCCGTTTACGTAGGAATCAATCACAAAAATAGAACGTTTTATCGACTTTATAAAGCCATACGATTCATCTGTTTGCCCTTTGGGCCCTTTCACAGACCCAACTGACAGATTTCCCTACCCTTTCGTATACTTCAACGTGTAAAATTCCTTCCCTTTCATAAACCTGAAGCCTGAAAAAGGTACCCCTTTCGGGCGGAGCCTCCCTGTATAGGCCATTATACGGGTTACCCCTCCCCCCCCCCCCCCCCCCCCCCCCCAAGGAGGTCACATCCAGAAAGAACAAGATGAAAAATGTCAACCTGCTAAGAATGTGCCTATTGGTACAAATTGATGAGGAGATATAAGCACCGTTATCCTCCGATGACTTGCAAGTAGCGTGAATACTGGCTTCTTATTGGATCACGCCATACACTGGTGTTACGTCATTTGATTCAAAACATGTTTACCATGGGCAAGTAAAACGAGCATCATGTACACAAGCTGCAAAACGTAGAACTACTCTCTACTTTCTGCAGCAACTGGGAACCTGATTTGCTGCAAGACAGGCTTGATTCGTGGGTGGTAAAACCACAACATCGCTATTTAACTCGTTTTTCAACAATGCTGCAGAACAAGTTGCAAGTTATTGTTGCCCGTTTCACAGTACTTTTAGGCTCTCCACTGAGTCATTCTAAAAAAAAAACAAGAAATCGCTCTCTACAAACCATGTATTGTCGCACGAATTCCTCAAATTTCTCTATCAGTTATGGGCAACAGGAGTTCGGTCTTTTCGATACAGAGTCGTTTCGATACTAGCCTGCGAGCAAGCTCTCCGGGGCGCTCTGGCGGCAGGGCCGGAAAAGGAAGGAGAGCTTGCAACTACGTCTCTGGAATTTAAATATCTGCATCAAAAAGTCGATGCAAAATGCTGATGGGCGGAGATCACATTAGTAATGACGTCATTACCCTTGGCACGTGTTTTTCAATGTTTGTTTAAATTCGCGCTGATTGGCGGAAATCTGACAGCTCAGCCGACGGGGAGCCACAGGGAAATTGGAGGCGGCATTTAAATTCCAGAGATTTAGTTGCAAGCTCTCCTTCCTTTTCGCGCCCGGGGAGCTTGCTCGCAGGCTATTCGATTCAAGTGTGTGACGAGCCAAAAAGCGTCCGCGTGGGAGGCTATATACGAATGAAATTGTAACAAGTACCTCATCAGACACATTGATCCAGCCAAATCCAAATGATGATACATCATGAGGCACAGTAACAGCTACAAGGTTGTAAATAACTCGGGATACATACAACAGGACAACCAAGACGCAAAGGAGAATTCCTTGACGTGTTGTAGCTCCCTATGAAATAAGAAATTATAACCAAACTTACTCAGTTTAGCGAGAAATGATTTTTCAACCAAGCATTTTCAGTGCTCGCACTGCACTTGTTGGTAACTTGGGTCTTTCTATACTTTTTACTCAAGAGACACATCTTGTTTTTGTTAGCCAAAGGTTGTACATTGGCTATGCTATCCTTAAAAGAAAAAACAGATTCCATCGACTAAAGATAGCGTAGCTAATGTTTATGTACAGCGACGACAAGCTGCTTGGAGCTTCGAACCAACAAAACAGACTGCAGTGATTACAAACAATTAGTATAATTACATTGATGATTATCGAAAATAGAGCGCTATGAATGGCTAGCAGCTTCGCTTTATCCCGCTATAATCACCGCGCGGTGATTATAACATTGAAGGCTAACAGTTTTCAAAATGGCAGCCGGATTTTTTGATGTTTCAGAGTCGGAAATTGATCAATAATTTTATTTTCTCAAAATTAATAATCATCAATGTAATTATACTAAACCAATTAGTCGCCTCAGGCGACGTGAATATCGGCGAATAACCTCTACTTCGTCTCGGTGACTATTCGACGATATTCACGTCGCCTTCGGCGATTAATTGTTAATTAACCTGCGAATAAAGCAACAGTGGCTAGAGATGGACAGTCGGATTCAAAGAGAGGCTGTGGAAGAGTGTTAGGCGGAAAGGTACTTTAATGTTACATCAACTAACATAATATTATTGTGTTTTCTAAAAAGCTGCATTTTTCAATTTACTTATACAATGTTCAATTTAAGTTCTGTGTACTAAGGTAAGCCCTCTCCATCAGTCATCGATTTGAAAAAGACTCATTCTTGCTAATTTTTAAGTGGGCTGTTATTGCACGCCTTGTTATTATTATTTGCTGTTAGTAGTGGAGGTTAATTTCTTGACTTTCGCCGATACTGAGTTAAACAAAAACACTGGCACAATAATGTGTTCTGTATAATGGGTTAAAAAAATTTATTTATTATTATGTTTTATACACATGTTTGGTTTTCCTCTATGTTTTGGAAAAGTGTAACAGCCATTATCCGCTTAACACTAAGTCGAGGGACAAAACATCACATGAGCAGCATTATCCATAGGCAGATATCTGCATCGACATAACTGACATAATGAGCTCTATACCAATCAAAACTTCGAGAAGAGCAAATGACTTAACTGCAGAATACCCTGCCACTTTAAGGCAACCCTAAAGCTAGGTGGATACGCGAATACTCAGTCACTTCGTATCCGCATATCTGCATAACGGGTATCCATTTTGTCACTATGAAAAAAAACAACAACAACAAACAAAATATAAATAAACAAACACCAACATGTACCTGTCCCTCGATCAACAAGTTGACAGCTGGAGCTCTTGTAATCTGCAAGAAAAATAGGTATGCTCATTGGCAGGTACAAAACACAGCTGGTCACAGGTCACAAGTGCAGGTATTTGCTCTACTGATAAATAACAGAGATAAACAGTTCACCCCACATCCCCCACCCCTTGTGGTTCTTTTTGCCACTTGTTTGAAAGTGAAATTCTAGCATCAACAGGATCGAACATCACAATTCAACTGCTTAAGATTGGACCTCCTCCAATAAAAAATTTCTGGATCTGCCCCTGCCTTGTGACTTCATCAGTTTCAACCATTATAGACAACCTTGACATCTTCGTTGTGCAGGGGAAGAGATCTTCCAAATAATACCCATATGAGCATGATTCATTCAAACAGGGCAGGGAAATATGCAGCGTGCAAAGAAAGTCGTGTCCGACAGCCCGGGGCTAGTGGATTTTGCGATCGGGCTAGTGAATTCTGTGCTTAACTTGCCCGACGGGCAAGCGAAGATTTTTCTGAGAATTAAAATTACAAAAGTACTGTAAGACAAATGTTTTACATTAAATTCCTAATAAATTCCTGCGGACCGTGAAAAATTTTTTTCGGGCTAGTAAATGTTGGTTACAGCTTGCCCTTCGGGCAAGCTGTAAAATTAATTTTCTTTGCACCCTGAATATGACAAAAAAATTGACTCAAAAATTCAGATTAAAATCTTGTTCTACTAATAACCATCTGCACTTCATTCCAAGATATCCTAGATGCTGTTTTCTTTGGTTAGTTTGTAGTGGGATAACGAAAAATTTTCCTGGTAATGGTACTGCTGTCCGAGGAATACCTTATTACCTGAAATTTTCCAGACATGCTAACTTTGTGAATTTGGCGATACAAAGAAAATTGTGAAATTAAAGGGACGAGAACAATAACTGTTGCCAAAATTACATGACAAGAAAATTAAGTGACTCACATGGATGTTGCCGTCAATTGACTCAAGAACAATAATTCACGTACAAGCATGAACTGCTGTGGACATATTGTAAGAACTGCTTATTTGTTGTTACTGTTGACATTTAGTCCCACTGTTGCGTTTCTCTTAAGTTTGATGTTATTGTTCCTTTGATAAAGTCCTTTTCTTTAATCCAAGGACATGTCAAATAACATTGCCAATGAAATGTAAATTAAGCTACTCAAAAATGCAAAATTAAAGTGATTCAAAACATAAAATTTTTGTTTGCAAAATTGCAAAATAAACATGTCGTGAAAATTTCATGTAATAAGGTAACTGAAGGTGTGAGCCTCATTCAATAAGTGCTAAATGAACATTAAATACCTGACTAAATAAGCAATTTTATCATATAAACAACAATGAAATAACAGGTGAGCTTTTGCGCGAAAACTTGATATCTTCACATGTGAAAATAACATGTTATCTTCGCATGTGAAAATATCACCGTTGCTATGGCTACATAATAAATCGCGCCTTTCACACCAAAAACTATTAAAGTGAAATGGTTTGGTATTTCATTGGTGTTTATATAAGAAAAAAATAATGTCACATGGCCGCTTGGAGATACGAAATTTCTCTTCTCGTGTTGAAAAAATATTTTACTCGTTCGCTACACTCACTCGTGAAATACCTTTCAACACTCGAACAGAAATTTTGTATCTCCGCGCGGCCATGTAATATCCTCTATATATTAATGAATGCAAACCTTAATAATGCAAACACAGAGCACAATTCCCACCAAAACAAAGAGGAGACCATTAACTACCACCCTCACTATAACCATCATTTGATGGGCATCCTGTAGCGGACAAACAGCCGCAGTTACGATGTTGATGACCAAGAAAATTATGTTCACCACGACAAATGACACAATCAGATATCTCCTGTCAGAGGGAACAAAGATACAGTAAGAAACCATGTAGGTGTAATGCTGTCTCTGGCAAGGAGATGTGTCCCCGGAGACACAGCCAATATCTAGTCAACTTTAAATTTGATTGTCAGCCTGTTACACTTCTTTGAATGGTTCTTTGACAGGTTGCAGTTAATCAACAAGATTTTGTTTATGCATGAATGGAATGGTTAAAGTTGTATAGACTTGTGGGCTGAATGCTAGGGTTTGTCAACTCTCAGCGGAATTTAGCTGCTAGCTTATTGCTGACTGGGAGACAGAGTACAGTAAAATCCTGATTACTATCTCAAACCCTCAGATTTTTGGAGCTCCCAATAAAGTTTAACCAGACACACAAGTTACACGTCCTTTCATTGGTCAACCCCCAACCACAATGCAAAAAATCAGTATTGCAGTCATAAAGCTAAGGATGGACACATGAATGTCTCAAGATTTAATTCTTTTTTTGCTTTCAAAATGTTTGCCAACATCTGCAAGAATTGTTTGTCAGTTACCCAAAAGGGGCAGTTTAATTGACTCTTGTTGACCTGAGAAAGTTGTTGAGTAAAAAAATAAACAGATATAATATCTCATAATTTGTAGAAAGAAAGTGGGCTGTCACTAACATTTCAAGTCATTGAGTACATGTATATGCAATTAGTAGGCAGGAAATTGAACAGCTAGGAATCGAAAGTCCATTTGGTTCTTTTTTCTTCCATGTTTCCTACATTGTATGAATTGGCAGCTGGGGATCAAAGTCATAGTTATAAATCCCGGCCCCTAGCCTTTATACTGACAGCTCTGTAGAATTCAAACAAATTTGCAACAAAAAATGAAGTTGACATGTGTAACTACAAAGTGTTATGTAATTGTCTGAATCACTAAGTTAACAAGTCTTTTTTTTCTTTGTACCCCAATACATTTTTCTACTTACATAAACATTACTGGCTCAAAAGATGTTCTCCTTGTTCTAAACACAACCTACACAACAAGGAACATCCATCATCATTTTTCAATGACCCACAAGAGAATACACAATTTTAACACAACTGATGATGATCATTTGCATGTCTTATGGTATTAGCAAGATTGTATCAATATCAAGGTTGTACTCTAGCAGTGCCCAGCAGCTCCTGGTACCCCAATTTTGCTCTCGGGCAACTAGGAAATCATAAGTTTTTAAAAGCAATCCTATGCTGGGCCCCTGGTGACTCTGAATTTCACAGGTTCAAAATACTGGGTTTCTTTCAATAATTAGGGACTTTAAGATCCAACAACGCGACGGCCATGAGAACCTCCTTTAATGAGTGAAATTGCATTCTTTCTGTCTATATCGTACGTGATTATTCCTTCCCACTTATTTTGTAAAAATGTAGGTGAACCCTCCTGACATTGAATTCCAAGGGCAGTATCCAAGTTCAAAAAGAAAAAAAAATATTTTGTCATTGCTTGTTTATGTTCTCCACATAACGTAAAATTAGGCATTTTCACACTGTAATCGTGCAAAAACAGCAAAGAAATTTACAAAAAAAAGTGCTTATTTAACCTATTGGTTTGTTTGGAAGTTCTTGTTGCTGTTGCGTTGTCCCTATCATTAATTTTTTTCTTACAGCACAGCCTCAAATGCCACACCAGCAGGGCAAACATTATATGGTCATAGTTTTTTTGGTCAGAGTGGCTCACACTAGTCTTGAAGCGATCAAAACTCTGTGTACTGGACACGGATGATGTAAAACAAAAGACTTCTTTGTTTTCTGCTCAGGGAAAAATCTGCTTGGTATTTTATGTTTTTTTTTGTTTTTGTTTTATGCCATCTGTATCCAGTACACGAAATAAAAGCCCTTAAAACTTAACAGCCTTCAAGAGGAACTCCGTGAACAGATACATGAACGGCAAAGACACACAAATTTCCTTTAAACCTGAGGGGGTGGGGATGTATCTACATGCAAAGGTTGAGTTTTGATGGGGGCATGAAAAGACCTTTTTGAGTCAAGGAGTGTTTGGATAAGAAGTTTTGTGGCAGCTTTCTGCGGGTGAATTGCGTTGGGTGCAGGGAAAAAAGGTATGGGTAGCCTAATGGAACTTTAGGCTTAACAGCTGGGCCTCATATGTACCCTTGCATGTACCACGCAAGTAACCCCATGGGACCTTGGAAAACTGTATTAACAGGCATGAACTTGGATTGAAGTGAATAAGCCCTAACTGCGCTCTAACTGACTTAAACTTAAGATCAGTGCGAAAACAAGACGAAACCCTTCCTACCTTCGCCAAGTAAACAGTTAAAACCGACAGCGTTAAAAACTGCAAGTAGATTGGAAGAGCAAATAGTAGCCACCTGGTAAAAGCATGTAAAGAGTCTGCCTCTACGGAATCCCTGAAATAGAATGAGAAAAGGGTAGTCCTCAGCGCTGCCCAAATCAAGTAGATAAACAAGAAGACACTCTGGTACGATAATCTCCGATGGCCGAAGTACAAGATGAGGCAAAGTTGGACAATGATCATCAAGAACAACAGCGCAAACAAAGTCGTGAAGACAATTGCTAAACTGAGGTGAACAACATGTGAAATTGCAGGAACAATCGTTGCTGGGTTTGTGCTGTTGGTGAAGGTGTAAGCGGTGATCATGATAGACCGGCTATAGTTCTGTTCTAAATCATCCTTATTTGGCGGAGAAACTTGGGTTCCTGGAAATATCGCTTGGTCTTTCGCCATCAATATAGCTCCTGCGCGCGATCGAAAGTAGCTATAGAGTCACAAAAATCACTGGAATTGGTAAGGACCATAATTTAACAGTTTCCTTGTACAAACTTCTCCACAGTCCGCTCGAAGTGCTCGATTCAATGACATTTATGACATTTCATTTGTCCGAAATGTTGTTTTCGAAGTGAGCCCGCAAATATATTTGCAGCGGTAATCCTCAAAGCTCTACGTCACCATTTCAGTCAGATACTGCTTCCTTCACAGAAGTGACGAAAGTTTCCTCGGAAAATTCACTTTTTCTCTTCGATTTTAGCCCTACTAATCAACCCAGGACTACAAAGTATAACTTTAACTATTATTTTAATGAAATATTGCAATATGGAAATTCTACTGGTGAGTGATGAGGAATAATAACAACGTTGGTGTAAAGCCCCCATGATCGCTAGACGCCGCCGAACCAGGTCGAGCGGTGAAGAAAACGATCTTACTCGAGTGGAATTTTCAAGCGAAATCAGCTTCGACACAGTAGCAGCGGATATGACGACATGTAGAGACAGAACATCGGAGTTTATCTCCGCCGTAAAATCACTCCAATCGAGACAGGTGGGTTGAAAATAAACCTTAATAGCGAAGCATAATTATTAGTATAAAGCTTCAGGTTCATTGCAATATTAAAAACAAGAAAATGCCGGTACATGCCTGGGTTGTATATGTGGCTAAAACTTAAAACATTGAGATATCTTTCGTCCTTTTCCGCAACTGAATTTCGGCTCTACATGAAGACGCTTTAGAGCCAGGCTGAGACGTTTCATTTCTCACGGTTCCTGTAGTGATAAATGAAGATAAACCGTTTTGTACTAGCTTGAAAGTGTTAAGTCATCGTCTAATGTGCAATGTCTCATGTGCATTTTTGTTTTGGAAAATGTAGTTCCACGCGGCCATAACTGCCCCGTGAGAATTTTGCGATGTTCGATCTCTCTCCTTACATCTCTGAAAATTCCAGTTGAGCTTATATTGCATTGTTTTTGGTGATAAATCAACTACAAGTATATGATAATGGTTTGGTATCCTGGAGACCCATTGTCCCCCAATAACTGCCATCGCTGATTAATTGATCTTCAATGTGAGGAATTTTTTGTGGGGCCAAGTTCCCATGGGGAGTCAAAGCTGGTCTTAGCATGCAAATTTACGATTTTTGCATTCCCCAATTTTCTTTCCCATAAATTGGCATAAAATTTGGTATTATTTTCAATTTCCCTTGGGACCAATAATCGTCTCTTAAGAATAAAAAACAAAACTTATACAAAAAGTTTGTGAAGAAAAGAAAATCAATATACTTATATATATGGGAATGCGAACGTCTCAGGTTCAGCAAGCTCTTGTCATCCCTCTGCTGGACGTTTTGCGAGAAAACGTCTGCTTTATGTCCCCCAATTTTCTATACTTATGACAAAGTTCTGTCCAGAATCTGTTCAGAAGGTCTGATTGGTTTACGTAGGATACTCATCATTTACACAAACCACCTGGGTGCAAATCTTTTGCTTAAAAATAAAACTACTGTATAAATTTCAAAAGTAGGTTGAGGTTAATCATCTGGGTGAACGTAGTCCTGAATAGGACTGTTGTTGTTGACAGTAACTGACGTTTTGACATAGCCTGTGCTGTAGTACTGTCATACGATTCAGTGGCGTTTGTTCTAAGTTAGTAAACCAGCTTTCTAAAGTAAGACGTTGATAGTAGTCTGTAGAATACGTTATACATGTTGCAGAGTCCCAGTCAATTTGATGTTTCCTCTGTAAATGGTGCTAAACAATGTGATTGTTAACGTCACCATTCCTTGTCACTCGTTTGTGTTCGATCAGTCGCCTGCTATAAAGGTTTCTACCGGTGTCACCTATGTAAGAAGCCTGGCATTCGCAGCATTTGATCTTGTATACTGCTCCCTGTCTGTCCTCCAGTTTGTCTTTGTCCGTAACATTAGTAAGCAGTCATTGTTAAGTGGTTATCAGTTTGTGTGCAACATGTACATGTATAATTATTGTAAGGTTGTAATATACATGCGATAGTTTCAGAGATGCCTGTGATGTATGGTATAGTTGCTGTCATAACAGGGCCAGAGTTGACGTTGGTCTGAGTGTTGGAATCAGTGCTAATGTGAGGGCTGCATAGGTATGTTGGGCTTGTGTAGTTTTGGTAGTCCATACAGCTTGGGTGGCTGTGGAACACTACTTCTCAGTCTGTTGTAGCGTCGAAAGTCAATCTTGTCAGTTTTCTTCTGTGTAAGCACGCGACTGACTGAACACAAACGAGCAACAAGGAATGGTGACATCAGCAATCACATTGCTGAGCACTATTTACAGATGAAACATCAAATTGATTGGGATTCTGTGACATGTGACCGGGCACAGGATTTCGTACACTAACGCTTTTCCGTTAAACGGGTAAAAACAAACGGTTTGTAAACGGATAGTAAACGGGTTTTTTGAGCGTTTAAACGGTTAGTCCAAAACGTTAAACGGTAGAGGAAAGTCCAAAAACGTATTCCATAAACCGTTAAACGGCTGAGAAAAAAAATAAACGGATGGCTTGAAACGTTAAACGGCTGAACAGAATCTATAAATGGATAGCTCGAAACGTTAAACGGAAGGACAGACCTTTAAACGGATCGGAAGTCGGGCTAAAAAAAATGCGGGAAGGGAGTTCGGTCATAACCACGGGAAGCCACACAATGATCAGAAACCTTTGAAAAGAATTATAGGAATTGTTTTTGCAGAACACTGCTGTTCATACTAATACTTTTTGACTGACACCAATAGAATCCTGCAAGTGAAGTGAGCCGAGAGTCTCGTGCTTTGAAGCTCAATGTGTTTCTTGTCGCAGATTTGAAAATTATTTGCATAAGTAAAGTACAGGTAGCCTGCGTATCAAGCGTTTCTGTGCGGTTTTTAGGACCGAAAATTCCGTTCCTCGGTCTATCTTTGCTCCGAGACCAAACGAAAACGCTTGCTACACAGACTATAAAAGCTTGTCAATCATAGGCGGCGAACTATCAAGTGAAAAAATTTCACTATCGTATTCGAAATAAATTTGCATAAGCGTACGTGTAAACATAAAGCTCAACTTTTGTCTTGCTGGTTTCATCTTGCATTCGTTTTCGTGAGGTAATGTGTAATACTTTTTAAAAGCGATTTTCGTATTCTTTTAACTGATGGGAATAAACGATGAAAAACTCAAAGAAGATTTTGTAGATTTCACCGTAGGTTTACACCGGTTTCCGGCACTACCTGTCAAGTTCGAATTCCAGCGTGACATTCGAGTTCGCAAACATGCCGAATTCGCTCCTTGATCCTGTTGCCGTAAAAAGATATGAAGCTTTTGATATATAGAATCAAGAACAATTATTATAGGGCTATTACTGATGCGGGTCTTCTATTGAGAATTCTTCTAATCGAAGACCTTCTAATAGTCCAGAGAGTTAAAAACGGTAGGTTAAATCAAAGAGCAACAGAGCCGCTCGACCGCAGCGGGATCGATAAAGGACTGTTTTCTTCATATGCTTGCTTGTCAAAAACGTTAAACAGAATCTGATGCAAGTTAGTTATCGTTAAACGGATAGGCTAACCGTTTGAACGGTTAGGCCAAATCGTTAAGCGGATGCAAATTTTTTTAAACAGATAGGTCAACTGTTTAAACGTTTTGTCGAAAATGTTAAACGGATGAGGAAAGCGTTTGAACGCTTTGATGATCCGTTTTAAACGGATGGTAAACGGAGAGTAAACGGATTGTTCCGTTAAACGGTAAAGCGTTAGTGTACGAAATCCCGTGCCTGGTCACACATGTATAACGTATTCTACAGACTACTAGCAACATCTTACAGTAACTTTTGAAAGCTGGTTTACTAACTTAGAACAAACGCCACTGAATCATAGCCAACAGTTACCAGCGCCATACAAACGACTTATTGTTGAGCTCAAGCAAAACTAACTACCATAGAACGACTGGATTAACAGTAGATGACTTTTTAACTGTGACAATAGAATGATCGAAACGCACCAATTACTGATTATGAATCTTCATAGCCAATAACATCACGGCTTAACTGACAGACGACCAATAACAGCATGACGTAATTGACCATTCAGATCAATAACCAGAGTATAACACCATCAACTGACGTGACACAACTCACTTTGACTCTGAAGGTGACTACCGCACCGGTTGTTGAAACGTCAGTTATTGTCAACAACAACAGTCCTATTCAGGACTACATTCACCCGGACAATCAAACTCAACCTACTTTTGAAATGACTCCTGGCTTCAAACCCTTACTGTATAAAATTTGTTGTGATGGGTGAGCGACCTACTCCAAAGTATGTCCAAACCAGCTTAACAGACTAAGCAAGTGTAAAAATTGCATCGCCTCATATCACAGCATGTGTTTTCTGAACACCAGAATTTCCAGTTTCTCCATGTAAATGGTACAGATGTATATTTAAGTATCCATAGTTAATAACAGCTGTCTATGGGTGACAGACAGAAGACAAAGAGTCTAAAAAATGTATCTAGCACTGGATCTACCAAGAAACGTACTTGAAGATCCTGTTATACAAGAAACATTGGAGTTCTGGTGGTGCCAATTGAAAAGAACTCAAATTAAGGATAAACAGAATATAAAAGATTTACATGTGGAACTCCCCTGACTATACATAGTTATGTACATACTGTATGTACTTACATGTAACATTGCTTTTCAGGGAAATAACTTTACTGGTGGAAGATTGGATCATCAAAGACCAAATGGACTTCAAAAAAGCCAGTTTTTTGTCATTGCCAAGTAAGAAAGTATTGAATGTTTCTTTTTGTAAACTTATAATACAAATTCTACTGTTAAGAGTGCTTAACACATCTTGTATGGTGGTTTATGTACATAACATTTAAATCACTGAAAATGAATGCCAGGTTCAATTGATGATTTCAAACTTGCTTGAATTCTGCTAATCTGTCTTACAGAATAAACTGATTAATCAATTAATATATAGATTTTGCCAGGGCTAAAAGCGAAGCTCCCCTTAATAAAATTTATAATTTTAAACAAACCATAAACTTGCAACCCACAAAGCAGTTAACTTAAGGGCATATTCGTGTGACTTTTGAGGGAAAGGCTAAGTGATTTTAGAGTGAAACAAATCTTGCATCGAGTTGATAGCCTTGCATGCATACCCAAAAAATAGCACTGGCAATCATCTTCGGTCACATTTAAGAGCAATAATGGCTCTTGACCACAGTAGATTAGGCGTGGAAAATAAATTCTTGGAAAACAAATCAGGCCGAATTTTTGCATTCGACAAGTTTACTTTACAAAATCTTGCCAACAAATCTGGGTGCATGCAAACCAACCTTTTATACTTTTTATACATCACATCTGAGGTGAAAGAGTACTATGAGGCGCTGTTTTTAGCTCATGGATGACGTAGTCATGCCATGGGCTTTTGGAAGTACTCGAATGGCACTCGATCACTCACTCACTCACTCACTCACTCGATTTTCATTAATTTATTCATTAAAGTCAGATTAAACACTTTACTCTTACCTCCCCTACTTAGTATTACTTTTGTTCCAAGTGCCTTTTACGCATTATGTTTGGAATATTCTAGAGGATACTAGTAAGGCGAATTTTTTTTTCCCGACACATCAATTATAGAGATGGGTTTTGTTTAAATGAAAATATTCTATTAAGAACACTGATAATATCATCTGCAAGAAATGGACCTAGAATTGTTAAAAGGACATTGAAGTAATTGAGCATGGATCATGGTTGTATACATGTATTTGGACGAATTGTGCACATTTGTTCCCGATATTATACTTGATATGGAGAAGATGTGATCAACAGGAGTGTGAAAGAGCTATTGCAGCCTGATGATGGGATTTCGTTCAGCGAAAAGCGAATAAGCCAAACAGCCTTTTAATCACTGCAAAAAAACGTTCCTCGTATTGTTAAGCGACATTGAGGATCATCTATTATGGTTTGTTCAGTTATTTGGACGAATCCATTCGACCATATGTCTTTGTATGCAAACAGGGAATGAATTAACATTGTGTCAACTAGAAGCACAGGTTTTAGAACCAACAAGCGTTACACTATTTTGCTTGAATTCTTAGGTGATCTTTGCCTTAAAGTAGGCTTTTGTTTGTCGGGTGATTCCATTTAGCAGTGCTGTTAATGTAATGTCTACAAGAAATGCTGCGCTGGTATAAACAAGTCGCTAGAAGATTCGGGTGAAGAAAGGCACTTTGATTGCGTTTAAATTACTTGGCTAGGTCAGAGCATGCACTGCTTTGAGCTTAATCCTTTTTTATTAAAATAGTTTTTAGCTCATTGTTTATCAAAAGCGCATTATAAAACAATTCAATTTAGCCATAAACGCCTGTATTCTGTATTTAATATAGCTCATACTACATATACTATTAACCGTTACGTACTCATCATATAGAAACATTTATTTAAAAGCATCGCTCTTTTAGGAAACCTTCGAGGTCCATTAAAATAATTGTTTAAAACCAAGGTTTAAAGAAAACTTGTGCTTATGTAAAACTTGGCTATTTTACAAGAAAGTGCACTTTCTTTCGGAAAGTGTTTGACAGTCACATGAGAAAGCAAATTATTTTACAACTAAACAGCGTTAATAATTGCTTTTAAAAGTGATCTTTGCTTTGTAAGTAGAAATGCTGCGCTGATAACAAGTTTCTAGAATATTCAGGTGCACATGCAATCGGATACTTCGAGCCATGCTGTATTTTGGCAAGTCCTTACACAATGAACCGTTCAAAAAGATTTATATGATTTTCTTTGATTATTGAACTGTCTTTTCTACACTAATTTGATTCATCCATAAGCTCGCTCCTAGGAGCCCACAGGAAAAATTTCAGAATCCCCATTTTGGGTTTAAAAAAGGAAATAATTGGGATTTCAAAGGCATTTCTTTGGGAAAACCCAAAATTGGGAAAGTGCTACCAAAACCAATCATGGGTTTTTAAAATCCCATTTTATTCCCAATAATGGGATTTTTCAGTCCCACGTTTTACCCTAGAATGGGTTATTTTTGGGCCAGTCTTTTCCCAGTATTGGGATTGAAACGTCCCATTTTATCCCCAATAATGGGATTTCTAGGTCCCAAGTTTTACCCAATAATGGTTTATTTTTGGGCCTGGGTTTTCCCAATATTGGGATTGAAATTTCCCATACAAATCCCCAAAAGTCTTGAATAGACCAACAGCTTTTGTGCAAATCAACTTTGATAATGTATTTTCTTTTCAAACAGTTTTAATACCTAGTCTTAACTATATTTTTGGTTTAAATAAAACCATAGTGCATATTTTTTACAAATAAACTATATGAATTTATTTACCGGTATATAAATAAGTAAGCATACATAACTTAGAATTTCAAAATGTCTCATTTGAATGTGTCCATCAATGTCTCAAGTGCATTTAGACTGACTCGTTGTTGAATTTACAGTACAATATGGAAAGCATCAACACTTCTTGCTATAATGTATAATAAAGAACATTAACTAATACCAACACAACATTCCTGAAAGGTAAGGTGTTTGCGTGGTTAAAACTGTCAGTACCCTTGAGGAAAGGTTATAACAATAAACTCTTAAAGTTTTTAGAAAAAAAAACACAGTCCTTTTAGGCATTAATTGTCATAAAATCAGCATCATGACTATTAAATTGATGAAAGGTAACTATATTTCAGTCTCCTTGTTCACTTTTATCACAGTCATTTTCAGCTGGCTGGGATCAACAGGTTCATCGGGGATTTCCACATACTTGGGCCTTGCTGGCTTCTTGGACACACTTCCAACAGTTGAGATAGTGTGCGAGATCTGAGATTTCTAGGTTTGACAGACAATCTCTTCTTCAGCAGCTTTGAGATCTCCTCACTACCCAAAACACTTCAACATAAAAATCTCGCAATCATCTTGCAAAGTTTTGGTGACAACTGAATACTGCTACCCCCCTCTGCAGCACTAGCCTGGGAAGGTGGCGGGTCTCCTTTTTCCTTTTCAGATTCATCTGGTGAAAGTGATGATCCAGAGCTACTAATATCGCCACTGTCCTGCAATTTTAAAATCAGTAATGCAAATCAAAAACCTGCAAAACTTCAAATATGGTATATGTTGTATAACGCAACCTGTGTTAAATCAAGCAGATGGAACTGCACATGCACTGGCTGTGTCTCATACTTTCTACTTGATAAAGCACTCCTGCTCTTTATCAAACTATACATAACATATTTAGATTATATCTGCTTCCTACAAAATACAGTATGTATTCACATCTTTGTCACCCTTTGAAACAACCATGTTTTTTGTTCTGTCTGAACGTTTAACCTTCAATGCAAAAAATAATAATACAAAAGAGACACATGGAAAGAAAACAGTGCTTTGACCAGTTTAGGATGTATGTACCAGTAATATAACATATTTTTAGTGTACTATATTTCATAAGCTTATTTATTAGCTGAGATGAAAACCTAGAAAGCTATGACCTGCACTCCTGTCAGTTTTACATAGTCAAAACATGTATCGTGCGAGACAGTTTTTTTTTTATTCTCAATCAAGTCAGTGCTTTTATTTCAGAACGGGTATGTAAAATAAAAGAGATTTTACATTTAACTCAAAGAAAAAGAGATGTAAGCTTTAAACCTCAACCTCTCGACTTCATACGTAGGCAAACTGGACGGCGATCGAATAGACAAGTAAATTTTAAATTTGCTAGGAAATTTTGATTTAGATTGTTCAAGGTTTCGCCAAAGCAAAGTACTACAGGGTGTTGTTGTTAAAATAAAAACACGCCAAAAAGTAAAAGAAAACTAAAAAAGAAAGAAACTGGGAAGGTTTGTAGCATTCTGGGCCGTTTCCCATCTAAAATATATAAGCAAGGTTCTTACCTTCAAATGCTTTCCCTACTGCTTCTCCATAACATTCTTTGATTTGTTTTAAGATTTCCTCTGCACTTGGGTTCTCTATATCCTCAAATTGTTCTTTTTGTTCATCTTTATCCGTTTCTTCGGCTCTTATAAGTCTGAATTTTGTGAGGACGAAGCAAGAAACGAAGCCATCTTCTGAACGGGAGTTTGAATCGCGCGAGCCGTTCTTGTGCGCATGCAGAGAAAGAGAACTGGGGCATTCTTGTCCCCAAAGCCACTCGGCTTTCTTTCTTTCTTAAGATGGCGACAGGAAAAGAAAATTTAGCTCTACAGTAACTTTTACCTAATCCAATTTTTCACCCAGACTTTTCCCACTGTAGAAAAGCTATGTCTCATTCCTTCCTAGATTTGGGAAAATCCAAAAACATTTAACAACTCTGTTCCCAATGTTTTCCCATTTTTGGAAAAACATTTCCCAAATCCAAAAAAAAATTGGGACAAGTGGAATGAACTCTTAATATTTCCCAATATTTTCCCAAAAATAGTAATTTCTATTTTTTTCCAAGACAAAATTTCCCCAATTTTTTGTCCAATATTTTCCCAAAGAAGGAAATTCATTCCCAATTTTTTCCCAGAATTGGGTAAATTCCCATAATATTCCCAAAATGGAGTTGTGAAAAAATAATTACTATATTGTCCCCAAAAAATCCCTTTTTTGTGATCTTAAAAGTGGTTTAACTTCCCAAAATTTTCCCAATTTTGGTAATTTCGTTCCCAATTTTTCCCCAATATTATCCCTAAATTGGGAAAATTTACAGGAATTTCCCAATTTGGGAATCTGAAATTTTTCCTGTGGCCTTTGATTATTATACAGACCTCAGACAATTGCCAGTCAGTTTCACGATTTTTCAAGACAAATTACATTCATTCAATATTCAGGACCATTGAAGCGCGCGTGGGCTTTTAGCGAAACCATTCAAAAAATTTCCAAAATCACCTATACGGTCAGCCGGTTCTAATTTTTGACAAGCGCTAAAATTGAAAAGAAATTTCAAAAGAGTTACGCTTCAACATAATAAAGAATTTATTGTGTTTATTTTTTATTGATAGTGTTATGACGATGTGTAATTTTAAAATTAAAAGCGTTTGATACACGCAGCAATACTCCTGCAAGCGATGTTCATGAACTATTGAAAACAAACGGCAAAGCGATGAAAATATTGCAAGAGACAACTAACAATAAATAAAAGATCAGAAATATAATTCGGTAGAACATTTACAGAGACAACAAGTTTCATCCATGAAAACAAGTATTTAAGTGTCTCTAAGAATCCTGAGTCTTTAAGCTTAAAGATTAACTTTAAGTTTAAACCGCCGGCTTCCCGGTGTTTGCTGTTTTCAAAGATGAACTCGTGACAAGAAAATCGCTCAAAGCTTTCTTTCTTCAGCCAAAAAACTATCTAAATATTCTTCGGAACGGTTTTTCTTTCTATTTGTGGTGAAATATCGACTAAAGGTTTTTTAAAGTTCTGTAAGCTTATTTCAAACCTCATACTAGGTCAGATCAGTGTCTCAAATCTTAATACAAAAGTACATAAACTAGCCTCATAAACTGCGCTCGACTTCATGAAAATAGATATAAATACAATAATTACTCAGGCTTACGGTATTTCGAGATGCAGCTCCTGGAAGCTATCAAGTAAGGCCAGAATCGCTTGAGCCTTTATAACTCTCTTACACATCCAGCAAGGTGAAAAACAAAAACGATGCCATCAGAACTCAGATTTCCGACTTTGACAAGCAGCGCATTTCTCAACCAAAAATTCAATAAAGAATCCATCCATGAATAACAAAAGACTCTTGATAGCAGTTCTGTATTTCATTTTGTACATCCAGTGGAAAAAGACAATTGAAACATCACAAGTTGTCACAAAACTCTGTCATCTTCAGCTGTCAAAGCAAACAAGTTTCAAGATACTGTATGAATTTTCCGCATGAATTCACCTGTCAAATTTTGACCAATCAGGGCATAAAAATTGGACATGGAGCGTGACCAACGCGTGACTATAGTGAGAAAACAAAAAAAAAACAGCTGTCTTCCCTGCTTGCATTTTTAAATAACTGGCTGAATTTTCGCGTCCGAGGTCAGTTTGAAATCAAAATGTTAATAGTGCTGGGCTATAGTGACATAAACACAACATATTTCATATGAATTTTAAAAAATAAACTTGAGCCTGTGATCATCTGAAAACAAGTAACATGTCAGCAGATAACTTAAAAAAATACTCGACCAGGATGGGTCGACACCTGAGCCCGCGATACGGAAAGGCAATACTGGTCAGCGGATACCTTGTTTTGACAGCTGTCACTTGATCACAACATTGATGTGCAATCAGTTTTCTCCTGGGCTCCCAAAGTAGCTAGAAAGTGTGAGAGTAAACATTGGTATGCCTGTGGTGCGGACGGACGGTCGTGTCGGTCGGGCGGTCAGTGTACGGTCATATGTTTACCAAATTTTCTCGGATGGGTAGTTTACCATATTTTCTTACCCATGGTGCTCTGCAGGCGTGCTTCGTGCACTAGAGGTCCGCCTTTAGTCATTATTACAATCTGTGAAATTGAATACAATAAAATTTATTGTATTTATTTAATGATCTATTCAATTAAACAGTTGTAAACATTCATGCATATGCATGTGGGTGGAAATCATTTTGCTGCACATACATGTGACCTGTACTTTGCAGTTTATTTTAAGCAATGGCATGAGATAATAGATTATTATACATGTACATGTTGTACAAAATAATTAATGTACTTTTCTCATTTTGCTCTTCAGAAACATTGGCAAGGACATCAGTAACACATTTGCAAAACTGGAAAAGCTTGCTATCTGTAAGTTTGTTCATAGCTGTTGTGTTAATGATTGCATGTCTAAAAAATAGACAATATAAAGTTTCCATGGCAAATAATGTTTCCACAGAAATGATATCAAAATGTTCAAAACTTGGTGAGTGGTTTCAGTGCAAAGTTTTGATCAGATGTTGATGTCATTTTTTGGACTATCATACACTGTACATGTAGTAAAGACCATGGAAAATGGTTTTTTTTTTTTTTTTTTTTTTTGCACCATGTGCTAGAGACAGATAAAAATAAAATTAATTGCACCATCATGAAATCAGTTCCATGGTCTGTACTCTCATTGACCACAGCTCAATTGACAAATCAGTGCACTGTCAAGAAATAACTCAGATGCAGCATTCTAACAATCTCAACTCAGTCTCATACTTAAAAATTCTATAGTAAGTTTTACCCACACAATAGTATATGTTCATTTCTGCTAAAAAGATGTAAAAATGATTGGAAAATACAGTGTAACTCAGTGTTGCTGCATGGATTGGGGATGTGTATCCTTATTGTAGTTCACTATTATCTATAATGAACAAAAAAAATTACATGTCTTTATTGTTCATCAGATAAAGACATATCTAATGTTACAGGAAAAAGGATCAAAAAGTGCAGATGAATGCAATCAAACAAAGAAGTATAAAAAGATTTAAAATGTTGAGAAAATTTACATATCTCTATACATAGAATGATCATAAAAGGTTGTATTTAAAAACTAATTTATTTATAAATAAACAGATTCTTAAAATGTTTGGTGTTAATTACCAGTATCTTGGGCCTATGATGGTCTTTGCATCTTAGGTCTTAGGTTAAATCCATCTGAGAGTGGACCTTCAGGGGATGGTTATCACGCTGTTTAACTTTCTTCAAAATCTTTTTATCTTGTTTTTGCAGTAAACATCTAATGTTCAATGGCGCAGATATAAAATGTAACTTATGGCATCAAAATTGCTGGAAAACATTGTTATTTTTTTCTTTTAATCATTCAGTGGCCAAGAAAAAATCATTGTTTGATGACAGACCAATGGAAATTCAAGAGCTGACTTATATAATAAAGCAGGTACAGACCAGTAGTTGTTTTTTTTTTTAATTATAATGGTTATTACAGCTGCACTGTGTGTAGTTGCGTACAGTTAACAGCAACAATCATTTTCAGCATTAACTTCAGTACTCCTGCATCAGCTCTTAAATTGTTTGTCTATGTTTTCAGTAGTTTTTGTGTTAACAGTTTCCATTGAAACTGTAAACATTTGTTTTTGCTGCAAGAAATCACGCTTTAATTTCTTTTACAAAACAGTTGTTTTCGCTGCAAGAAATCACGCTCTAATTTCTTTTACAAAACAGGTTATGTTGTTTCATGCTTACTTGTTAGTGCACAACAGATATAACAAAAACTGTATACGTGTGCTCTCCTTAGCAAGCTATATTTTGCTTTTACTACAAGTGTATGTGACTCCTGTATGATCATCAACATACAGCTGTACATGTACATTTGTGTGGAGTGTACACATACTTTACATTGTACACTGCATGCAGTCACTCAACTCTTCACTGTACACATACATGTTGAAACGAACAAACACTCAGCAAAGTTGATTTTTTTTTTGCCAGCCAACTTGACTTCCTTTTTGAATCCATCCTACTAGTGAAAGGATGCTTAAGTCATTGATATTGGTAGTCTTTTGACATACAATTAAGCTAGGGAGTGAATCTTTTCCATTATTATGAAACGTTTTGTTTTCTTTGATTCAACATGTGTTCTGCAGTTGCCATTTTGAGTTTTTACCTAATAGCTGGCCGTTGTTCTCCCAGAGATATTTTACATACCTCATTTAATGCACAACTGAGTGATTCCCTTATATGATAAATCTACTGTATTCGTACACATGCCAATATCTTCAAGATTGTAAATGCTGTAAAGATGCCAAACTCAACTTTTAGCAGAGTTAAAACCAAAAAATGTTCTCACTGAGGGAGAATACATTGTATCTATTTGTTTGTTTTTTTTCCTGAGGGCTATAACAATGTTCTATGCAACAGAAAACATTATTATTCTTTGTTTATGTTTTAGGATATCAATAGCCTCAATCAGCAAATAGCCCAATTACAAGAGGTTAGTTATTAGGTATACTTCACACTGTATGTTATATTGTATATTGCATTTGTGTCCCTAGTAATACAATACAAGTTTGTTACGTTGGTTTGACACATGTACATACGTATTTAAATGCTCACCTGTACAAAAAGTTATCATAACCTTTGCTCTGTATGTTTTTAAGTCTTAAATGAATAAATTTTGTACAAAGTAAGTATTAATTTTCTTGCACAAGGCAACTTGTAAAAAGTTATATTTGTTAAAATGTTAGTGTGATCTTTTGTTATTATTACTATTATTATTTTTTGCATCATTATTTACGTTTTGTCTCTATTTCAGCTTGTGAGATCCAAAGCCAGCTCACAAGGGAAACATTTACAGACCCACTCCAGTACCGTGGTTCTCTCCCTACAGGTTCAGTCTCTACAGTGCAGGGTTTTCAATAAGAGCAGGCAGCCGGCCAAATTCGCCGGCTATTTCATGTGAGCTCTCCGCCTACTATTTGGAAATGACCCCCCAAAAAGGCTAAATTTAATGATGTCTGTGTTCTGTTCAAAAACTCTAAGTTTTGCTCCAGAATGCTGATGCATTCTTAGAGGCCCAGATTTCAACATTTTTTCAGGGGGCGTGCTCCCCCCCCCACCCCCCTAACAACTCGTGTCTTCGGCGCTTGAAAGGTGCGAGTTTTTTTCGTTTTCCACCTACTCAAAAGCTTTTGCCACGTACTTAAAACCTTATTGAAAACCCTGCAATGAATTTACTTTTACACAGGGTTTTATAAAAACCAACTGGGGGTATTCAATTTACAGAAGCACAATGTACTGCAAGATTTTTTTTAATTTATATGCATTAAAAGCTGATCTGGGGACAATATTTTTATGCATGACTCGATTAATAATAATGCCCTAACCCTTGCACAGAGTGTCTGATACAGTGTACTTTTTTTTAAACTGACTGACTTTTTTTTTTAACTGAGCTATGAAGCCACTGACATTGGGTTTTCAGTTCATTTCCGCAGTTCACATATGATTTATTACATATATCATTAACACTCATTTCTTTCACGGGAACATATGAACCCACAATTGACCTCCTCCCAACGTCAGTGGCTTCATAGCTCAATTGGTAGAGCATCGCACAGGTAAATGGCGAGGTCACGGGTTCAAACTCCGTTAAAGTCCTGAATTTTTTCCAGGCTTCTTTACGCAATTGCATAAATTACGTTCACTGCGACGATCATTTCTTCTTTTCATTTCATTTCCACAGTTCACATACAGTGTATGATTTATTTCATATATCATTATTACTTTATTCATTTATTTTTGTGTTAATGTAAGAGGTAACATACATGTACAGGGAAAACCTGTAGATATATTTTTTTTTTACTGTAAAGTTCTAAGGTTACATTTGCACTAAATAGGTTGCATGTGCACATATCTACACAGAAACCTTTCCCCAATCTCAAAGCATTATACATTTACACTACTATTGTTATTTTATGAGCAAAATTGTGACTTGTTCATTGTTATGTTTCATTGTAGTCAAAATTGGCGAGGATGTCAAAAGATTTTAAAGGTGTCCTTGAAGTAAGGACTGAGGTGAGAGTCAAGAATTTACACTGTACATGTATAGTCATATGACATTCTATTAATTTTTTAATGTGATTTGTTTTAATGATTTTTATTAGTTAAGCAATACAAAACGTTTTCCATGTTTACATAGCCTGGTGTAAACACGCGAGGGATTGGGAGAACTTGAGACAGGTTGACTTCGGGTTTGTAGATGAGGGAATCAATTAAGGTAGAGTGCAAAGAAAGTGGTGTTCGATAGCCCGGGGCTGGTTGATTTTGCTATCAGGCTAGTGAATTCTGTTTTTAAATTGCCCAATGGGCAAGTGAAGTTTTATGAGCAATTCGAGTAACAAGAACTGTGAAATGAATTCTGCTAATCAAAAAGTTTTTGGGACTAGTTGAAATGATGTCTGGGCTAGTAAATGCTAGCTTCAGCTTGCCCGAATGGCAAGCTGTAAAAATGATATTCTTTGCACCCTGTAAGGTGTCTGGGGAGGCTACCCACCTACCCCTCCCATAAGCTACATGTAACATTTTGCCTTAAGTGAGAAGTAACTGTTAATGTTGGCTTAGCGGAGGGGTAGGTGGCAGTTATCCAAAAACCTCAATATTAGTGAACAGGACGGGAGAGGAATCAAGACAGCAAACCTTGTGTGACAAGCGTGACAATAATTTTGTTTGAAATAACTTTTCGCCAAACTTCACTTAACAGATCTTTTTGCAAAGACTAGAAAACATTAATGCTAAGTAAAGATCACGACGAAACACCCATGTGATCGCCCTGTCACGTTTGTCACCCACAAGCGTTTTGCCGTCCTCTTATTCCTGCTGTACTTTTGCGCAAACTCAGTAATGATCCGAAAGTACTGTGTTTTGGCAAAGGTCTTCTGATACACATAAAGGCACCCTCTGAAAGTTGATAGCAACCTTAAAAACCTCAACCCCTTTGTTTTACTAGAACCTTAAACAGCAGAAGGAAAGAAGAGAACAATTCTCCCAAGGTAGCGCAGGAGACGGTCTGCACGCCACAGCAATACAGGGATCCATCCTACAAAGATCTAATGCAGCAAGGGGTGGCAGTGATGCAGTGGCCATTGATATGGATCACTTAGATAGCAGACCACACATGTCTAATGACATGAGTCAAATGCAGATAGTTGAACAACAGGTTAGTTTACACAATGCATTAACTCTTGAAATCTTAATATCATCAATATTATTGTAGTGGCCATTGACATAGCCTCCCGGTTCCGACGCAGGCGTTTTTACGGGAGCTCGTTTTTCATACCTCCCGACAAACGCCTGCTCAACCAAAGACAACATTCGTTTCTCATGCTTAGCCAATTACTTTGTACATGTACGTGTACTTTCCAAATTCTGGAGAGTTGACCTTAACCGCAAGGTAATCTGATAATTACTCGATCTGCAAGAAACACTGGGAAAGCTTTTTGGCCTCCAGTAAATGTTAGATTCAGAGCGGCAAAAATAAGATTTAGTCAAATTTTAGAATACTCCATGCACTGCATAACCTTAGCAAAGGAAAGAAAAGAAGGAAAACGGTAACTCTAGGGTCACGTTTTAGTCGCATTTAGCCTGTTAACACTTTATTTCACAACTATTGATTGGTCACTTACCACGCAAATAAAACAATGGGAAAGGAATGTTGTTTTCGGTTTAGCAGGCGTTTGTTGGGAGGGTTGAAAAACGAACTCCCCTAAAAACGCCTGCGTGGGAGGCTACCATCGACATGGATCACTTAGATACACTGTAGCAGACCCCATATGTTTCATGATATGTGCCGGGGGAAGTGCAGACAGTAGAGCAATAGACTCTTGAAACCCTAACATAATCAGCCCTTTTAATACGGACACTGAGGGGGTCATAGAAAGTGTTCGTATTGATGGGGTGTCTGTATTAAGTGGGTTGAATTTAGAGAAAATCATAGGGCTTTCTTTTCATGGAAAACGCAAGCTGTTGGTAATACAGTGTATGAGGTGTCCGTACAGAAAAGGTGGTGGTGGGGGGGGGGGGGGGGGGGTTGACTGCATATTGAACAATTATTTCTCGAGCCCAAGTGGGCTCTGAGTCAATAGCCCATGAGGCCGAAGGCCGAATGGGCTATTGACTCAGAGGCCATGAGGGCGAGAGGAATAATTGTTTAATAAAATCCAAGTAGTTGGTCAAAAATATCGAAAATAAAAAAGCTTTAGCTAGTTAAAGCTAGACTTTAATCATTTTTTGCCGCCAAAAAGCCCGCGCTTTTCGCTACTTGTGGGCTATAACATATAGCCTAGTAGTAGCTCAACCAATCAGAACGCAGCATTGATGATAGACCACTAGTTGGATTTTACTAATGAATATTATTCTCTGCACTGTTTTCTATATGTTTCTTTTGTAGTTTTGAAGAGAATTAATTTTGTTTAACAGTCAAGACTTTTTTCAA
>JBBMOI010000007.1:5532500-5540000 GCA_038088405.1 Porites divaricata | reverse complement strand
CCTTCTTCGACAAGAGAAAGTTTTCAGAATATACTTAAGCAAAGTTTTTACGGCTTTGGTGTGGCATCATGCAATTTCTCGTGTTGAACTGTTATCGTACATTATTCTTAATTTGCTCTTGATCTTTTTGTCCCTTTGAATCTAAGGCGGATGTTTTTCGCGTGCATTGTTTGAGATCAAATCATTGTGTCACCAGTGAAGCCTGCACCGGCCGAGGGCGAACATTAAGTGTGTTTTGCTGCTGCTACTGCTGCTGCTTTTTGTTTTTGTGCAGAAAAATCGTTCGATATATTTTTTCTCTTATTTTTCGACACGGTTTTACCCGCATCTTAAGGTATTTTTCGATCGTTTAGAAGGTACTTGTTGGTTTAAAAAGTTTCCCCTTCTCCAATTCCACACCGTTACCGCCTGAAAAGGCAGTAGACCTCCATCCGTCCACGACCAACAAGCGTGGCCATCGAAATCACATATCTAATGCAGTAGTGTAGCAGCTGATCCTAAGGTCTCTCCTAATTGGTCACTGAAGACAATGACATGTCATTCTTCCCGTTGTTTTAGTATTGTTTGGGGTTAGGGTTGCGCATCATTGGTGACTTCTCTTAGGATCAGCTTTTGTTCCCAGGCTATTACTGGTAGGACTTATTAAAAATTTGCTTCCGGCCGCGTGCAAACAATCACTGTCGATTTCAGTGTGTGTTCAGACTTGTGAAAACAACGCATAGTTGACAAGTCTAAGAAACAGCATATAACCTTTATTTTAAGAGGGTGACACTAATTACTATGAAACTGAGTATTCTCCTTAGTGGCCCTCTAAAAACAAAATTAATAATAATATAAAACTACAACAATCATGATAAAAACCCTGTGAAAAAATAGTGATTGTGATAAAAGATCTTAAAAATTCTAGAGAGTTTAAAAATTGAGAGATGTTAAAAACGTAAGTGAATAAATTGGTAAAAAAGGGAATCAATTTACAGTGATATTAAAAAAACCAAGGGAATTATTATTCAGAATAACTTTTGAACTTTAAAATTGTCCACTGTATAGTTTGAGGCGGCATTATTAGTCAGTGTAATCTTCGTCAAGCTAAAAGAGGCGGTTGGTTCTAAGTTCAGAGCATTAATGGCCAACACCTAGCGAAAAAGGACAGGTAAACGTTACAGACCATTTTTTATTGCGGTTGAAGATCCTGGGGGAGGCTTTAACTCTTCTATTTTCGTTCCCGCTGAGGGGTATTGGCCGTTTGAGTGTTTAACTGCTCATTACTGCAAAGTTTGAGAGACTGTGGGTAGCGCCTATCTTTAATAAATATTCTTTAAAAATCAATGACCAACGCTTTCCAAGCGACTTGTAGTTAGGTACTGGATTTATTAGTTATTGTTACTAAAAGGTTATTCTTTATATGTATATGTACTACCCCCTTCGACGACACTGTACGTGCTCAAAATAAATTAAAAGCCTAATACAGGTAACAGGTGGGCCCTTTTTGTGCTTTACTTTTAGTTCTTCAGTTGTCTCAAGTCGTTATGCAATCAAGCGTGCTGAACTGTCGTCGTAAATTTTAATGGTGTATTTAATCCTCGGTAATCTTATCGTCTATGACTTAGCAAAGAACGGATGTTGTGCGGGTGCATTGTTTTCACGTCATACTTTGTCTAATAGGAGGCAAGTTGATTGATCGAAGATCGACAAGCGCTAAACAATCGAAAACTATTTCCTAGTAAGTATTTTAATTAGACTGACACTATGTGTTTGAATTCAGGTTTTTTTTTTCAAAACCGGCCTTTTTAAGACCTTTCCTTTTTAGCTTGATCCCTGTTTTCTTTTATTAAAACTAAGGATGAAATCGCCAGAGAAGATTAAACAGAGAATTTGGTGTAAAGGGTTCAGTTGGAAACGAGAACAGGCCTGGATGAACGTTTTCATACGCCGATTGTCTGCTTGCAAATACGTAACGGAAATTAAATTCCTTGAATTTTCATCTTTCTCTCCATCTCCGTCTCTTAACCGCCGAGTGTACTTAGAATTCGGCATTCATAGTCTTTGTCGATGGCTGGTTGTTGAATGATACGGGAAAGCCTTGAAGCTCTGCCTGCTGGCTAAACAGTCGACTTTCGTTTGTATTTCTCTCTCGAAAAAACGGAGAGTTCTACTTAAAATAACTCTCCCAAAAAATAACTCCAAGTAGAAAATATAGAAGAATATGACAATTTTCCCTTGATAAACAGGTAGGTTTCTTTCTTTTCTTTCCTTTTTTTTTTTTTTTTTTCATAACTTTTGAAGATATGAGTTGATTGTCACCACTACATCATTATCCTTTCGTTTCTTTTGAAATTGCTTATTTTTAATTTCCCCCAAATTGGTCCAAAACATTAAAGCCTTTTACTGAAGGTGAGCTAAATTTAAATTGGATTCAAACAGCAGCATTTTTTCTCTGTAGTTTGTACTTAAAAGTACTTTTGTAAATGTTTTCCAACAAACAAAAAAATGGTGTGGCGTAGTTAAGAAGCGAACACGTTTTCGTGGTAAAAGTTTTGGTTCTCACATACAGCCACATCATTTAGCAGATACAAACTTCAAACCAAAACACTTTACACAAATCAAATATTTTTATATACTTCGAACCTTTCTGTTAAGTAATTAACCGAATCTGACTTGACAGCTGGCGACGTTTGAGCGATTCGAACCGGAAACATTAGATGTGTTCTGTTTTTGCCGTGAGTTTTCGAATTGTGTTATGGTGATTATAATGTCATTGCCAGGGCAGATGAACAACCGTTTTTAATAGTAACATTCTAAAGTAGTTATTTCAGGATTTACATATTTGAATATAGTTCACAGATCGCCCTGTCAAACTTGTCTAAGCTGTGTTCATACTATATCGGATAGCTTTTGCGCCGGCACGAAAACCATCCTGGATAAGGCGGCTAATGTTCACCGCACAGAAGAACGATGGTTTCGGTGATTTTTATAATGGAGCGAAGCTGCGCCACGCCGATCTCTAAAGTGGAGAGTTACATATCGGACAGGTCTTCATATACACGAAAAGCTATCCGCTATAGCTAGTGTGAAGGTCGCCTAAGAACAAAACTAGTTTGCTGCCATTCTACCTTATAATTAAGTCTTTACATTCATCACATTAAAATAATATTTTACAGCATAATTTGGACTATTCACGCTGATCCAGACCCGATGGATTCTGAATCAAACGAGCCGTCTGCTAGTTTGGAAGCAAAACCGAGCCTTCTGTCGGAGAACGACAGCACTTTCCAGATGTCCTTACAGATGGTGGTAGAAACAATTTTTATCGTCTTTGGCGTTCCAAGCAACATTTTGGCAATTTTCATACTCTGGAAGAAATCCAACGGTTCGCCTTCGCCTGCTGTACCGTTATTGGTTAACTTAGCGGCGGCTGACCTACTAGTATTGACAGTTTTTATGCCGTTTTACCTTGTGTATGAGGCTATGGAGTTTCAATGGCCCTTTGGGATCCTCCTCTGCAAGAGCGTTTTCTCCTTAATACATATCTGTATGTATGTTTCGCTTGCGACCCTGGCGACCATAGCCGTAGAGAGATACCTTCTAATATTTTACAACTTGATCAAACAAAGTCTGGTCAGGTATCTTATTATAGTGATTTGGGTGGTTGCTTTCATTCTTAGCATTCCGCAGTTAGTTTTTCTCCAAACCATTAACGTCAATTCCCTTGGTGGTATTGAGAAAAAAGAGTTTTTGCCTAGCGACAAGGACGCAGTGGATGAATTGGAAGAAATATACATATGCGAGATAGTTTGGCCACAGCCGAATTTTGAGAAAATTCTCCAACCAATGCAATTGACGCCGTTATATTGTATTTAGTACCTTTAGCTATCGTCTTCGTCATTTATGTTAAGATCGTCCTTAAAATGCGCGCTATTGACGGTAAAAGGCTTCCACCTGCAAGGCGGGTTTTCGTAAAGCAACGAAAATGTGCGATTCGCAAAATGATAGCCGTTATAGCGATCTTTGCGCTGTGTCATCTTCCAATTCACGTGTTTCACCTGCTCCGCGTGTTTTTTTACCAGACCTGGGAGGCACTTGTGACAGCGTATCCATGGCTGTTTTCTCTGTGTACGAACCTGGTACTCGCTACTCACGTCATAAATCCGTTTGTGTACGGCTCAATTCACCACTGCTTCATATGCAATGTGGAATTTGTTAAGTATATAGATTGCCGTCTGCGTTTTAGCTCTTCTAAAAGTTCCTTTCATTCTCCCCTCGTTCGTTGCAGTAACAATAAGCAAACGTTTGTTAAAAACCGATCGATTTTTTGCTTGTGATTGCTTGAGACGGAACACTATTCATTATCAATTCCAAAGTTTTGCTGAGTGTTAGATCACAGGTTTCATTATTTTTATTCCTAAGACTTTACAGTTACCAGTCAACTATAATGAATTCTTGTACAAAGTAGCTGAAAAATGGAAAGCCAAAAAGAATTGTTTCTCTTCTCAGCAATATCTGACCCCTCTTTATTTGTTTAGCATGTTGCTAGTGCTGAATAGTGCTGGTGTATGTAACTTGCTTGAGATGGAGGGACAATTTAGAGAGTTTGGTGAAACACTGGCATCGTGTCGCGCAAAATGTGGACCAGTGGAGGTCAATGGGGAACGACTACGTCCAATGACGGACATTCAAAGGCTGAAACTGAACTGAAACTGAATTTCCCTGCTTATTTGAAGATGTACATACATGTAAATAAAGCTTACTAAGGGTGCTTTGGCATGGCGAACTAATTGTACAAAAATATCAGTTTCAATAGGGACCTTTAGATTCGAGGGCGAGGAAGACTACAAATGACGAGATTTGACTCGAAGTTTTTTCGCGTCTTCTCAAAATATAGACACCCCGGAAAGCTTCATTTTACCATTTTTCACTAGAAAAGTTAGCACTGTTATCTTTAGTGAAGGAGGTTACGCACTCAATTTAACATTCGATGCCTTGTTTTCGCAACCACGACATGCGCTCAAAAACTGGTAGTAGAGTGACAACGGCTACCACATATTCCCGACAAAATGACGCCGGTTGTCGCGCGTACACTACTTGAGTATTGAGAAAATCTCGTACTCGTCTTAGAATCTTAAGGTCTCTAATAAAGAAAATACTGCATGGCATCGAGTTGTTTGTCTTTTTCTTGATCGAGGACAAGGGTAGATCTAGGGGTTCGGAAGGTGCGCACCCTACCCCCCACCCCCCCCCCTGCCCCGAGATGACCTGCGGCTTTCATTCTGCAAAATATGCAGATACGTACGATATGTATTCTCAGTCGAAAGCCTTCTTGCACCCCCTCCTAAGAAAAATCTTGGATACGCCCCCGGAGGAGGTGGAAAGAAGGTAAAAGCAAACAAAAATATTTGTGCAGCTTTTTAGTGTAAATCTGGATATTCGATGTAGTAACAAATAAAGTTAAACGGTGGAGAAAAATTATTTGGCCTCCCGGTTCGGCATAACAAAAATGGCTCGTGCAAAAGTTGCTGAATGAGAACACAGGCTGTACTTTAAATGAGCTGTGTCATGACATTTATATCAAATTCAGACATCGGGAAAGAAAATTCGCCCCGTGTAAGGCAATCCATGGCCGTCTTGGATTCTGGATTGCACGCCGTGGATTCCAGAATCCGGGCACTGGATTTCGCCGGGATCTTTTGTCAGCGGAACCTGGATGCCGGATTCCAATTGTTTCTGGGATCCGGATTGCTTGGCCTGTATTCAGGATTCCAAAGCCCAAGTCTTTCCATTCCCCTAGAAAAATTACCCGGATTCCGGAATCCGGATTCCCTCACAATGAGCGAACCAAATGGTACTTAAAACGTTAAAAGAAGGTATAATTAACAATTGTTGGATGAGGCTGAGTATCATCTGAAGAATTATGGAGATCGAGACTTAAACGCCGCTGTAAGAGCGTTCTTGTTGTAAAAGTTTTTTCTTTTGTAAGAATTTCTGGGATTTGTCGAGTGCTGTTCACTATTGGTTGTAAATTCATCAGGAAAAATATTTTTCTAGCCATAGTTAAATACGACAAGCCAAATTTCCCCGCTTTCTTGGCATTTAAATTTGCTGATACAGCCGTTTTATTTGTCGCTAAAATGTCGTCTTCCGAAAGTGTCCCGAAACGGAAGCCATATATATTACGGCAACTCCCTTCCCAAAACAGCGAACGGCTTAACATAATCCGAGTTATGTAGGGAGCCAATCAAAACGTCCGAAAATTACTATGCGCCGATTTGGTGAATACTAATGACTGCTATCGCTTTTATTGCTTGTGCCCTCCAGGCTCAAAATCTTGGAATTATACATGCATATAAATTCCTTGATGCAAAAAAACGAAACTCGAAAATGTTAATTAAAACACCAGGGCCCCGGATGTTCAAACGTTGGATAGCGCTATCCACCAGATCAAAATCTATACTCTATCTCTTGGATAACGCAAGTGGTTTTCCTAATAATTATCTACTGGATAGTGATTTATCCGGCCGGTGGATAGCCCTATCCAACGTTTTAAGAGGTTGTCTCAGTAAAAACCGCCCACTCAATTTCGCGTGAAAAAGAATTTTGCCTGAAACTCTGGCGAGTGAAAGGCTTTATCGAGACTATAACTAAAATAGGTTTGCTTTGATTCACAATAATTTTCTGGCGGCGCTGGGGGCGCCGAGTATTTTGTCCCGCCACGGCCATTTTGCACGTCTTGAAAACTAAAAATTTTTGTTTTTTTTTTTTCGATCGTGGATTCAGTTCAGTGAAAATCAAACAGCTACGCCGGTTTGGAAGGTTTCATCTTTTACATGTCTCAAAGAAGCCCTAAACGAATGCAGCTGTCTCTAATTGTTGGAATTGCCTTCGGCTTCTGATTGATTTCAGATTTGCCGATTTTCGGATGATCCGGATTTCCGCATTTCCGGTTTTCCGTATTTCCGGGTTTTAGCATTTCCGGTTTACGTGTCAACCTGCCAGGTTGTAGCTGTGAAATCTCAATTTTTCGATCCAAAATGAAACCTGCCTAGTTGATTTTCTGATTCTCTTGCAAACTTTCACCGCTGAAAGGTTGTTTTACCGAGCTATTTAGCTTGAAACGTGACACAGTTTCAGCTGTTTTGAGGTTCGGATTGTTAGCATGGGATTCAAAAATGGCCGCATACCAGCAGTTTCTAAAGCACATTTACTGGAATTTTATGGAGTCCGGAATCTCAGGGATTGGAATATGGCTCAATTTATGAGTCAGTGCCAGTAATGAATTAGGTAAGCCGTACTTTTGACAAAATCTGCTTGAGATAGATCCGTTACGCTAAATCTGAAAATATCGTATTAGCTCGCATACGCGTTGATACAAACGGTCATAACTTTTAAAATACTGAAATCGTACATGGGGTTTTGTATAATATTAATAACAGATGGCCTATCTTTGCGTCTATTTAGTGTAGAGCTTTCAACTATGTCCCAAAAATGAGAAATAAGCTTTTAACACAG
>JBBMOI010000007.1:5475000-5527500 GCA_038088405.1 Porites divaricata | reverse complement strand
AGGGTTTTTCAGTTACAAAGTTACTAATCAACTAATCAACTAAAATAGCTAAATAAATTACCAAATACATAAGATAATAAATATACGTTAAAGCAAGAGGTGACGGAAAACAGTCCCAATGCCTTAATTAAGTATTACATAACAAAAGTGGACCATTATTTTTGGAACTTAATTTACACCAAGACACATTTAAGCCTCTCAAAGAACAAAATATAGCATAAGCTAGCCCTTTTAAAGCAATATGAAATGCCTTTCTGGAAAAGATGTTTAGTAAGTTCTACGGATGTAATAATTATTATTGTTATAAATGATTATGCCTTATTGACCAACATTCGGTCAAGATGGCTGTATATTGGCCAAGCTCTTTTTTGCAAGGCCAATACCCAGCTATCTTCACCAAACAAGCTTGGTTGGTTTGCCCACTTGAGTAGCCAATCAGAACACAGGATTTGCTTCATCTTGCCCGCTCGCAGATTCAACCATAAAATTACAATAAATATGCTTTATTGACCAGGTGTGAGGTTAAGGTGGCTGGATATTTGCATTTTTATTGACCTTGCCTTCCTCTTGGCCAATAAAAATGCAAAAAAGAATGAAGCCAATATTCAGCCATCTTGTACGAACAAACCTGGGCCGGGTTGTTCAAAGCTTGGTTAAGATAACCCGGGGTTAGTGCCAAATTTGAATTTAGATATGAAAGCTAAAAGAGCAAATTCACTTTAATCCTTTTTGTCTATAACTTAATGAATGGATGCTCTAAAAAGTAAGAAAAGGTTTATCCAAGAAAATGCTTTTAAACAAAAGAGAGAGGAACCCAGGTTGAAATTTAACCCTGGGTTAATGCTAATCGGCCTTCGAACAACTGGGCCCTGGTCAATAAATGAATTATTACGTGGCCAAGAAGAGAACTTTTACTTGTGGGACCAACATGGGAAATCCCAAGTGGACAAAATGGCCCAATCTCGCCTGCTTGGGTAGCCAATAAGAATGCAGGGTTCACTTTGTCTTGCCCACTCGAGGTAGCAGTTGGACATTTTTTGTCTTTAGCATGGAAGTAGTATTCCAAGATTTACATTTGCAGAACTTGACTTGTTTGACTAAGCATACAGCACAGTAACTTGAGACTGAAATTAAGTTCCATGATCCTGCTTGCTTTGAGAGAACATTCTGCACCAACATCACACCAAGGTGATCTGACTGTTGTATGAAAAACAAAACAAAGTGCTATATAAGTAAAACACAGAGCTATTCCCCAGGCTATCGTGGGGGTGGGGGAAACCTTTTAGCTGTAAGAACTAAGCTGAACTTTACTAATGTAGATATTCTCATAAGAACAAAACATACTAAATAAGTAATATCCAAATCATAATTTATCACATTACATTTACATATATACAGTTGTGTTTCATGATAGTATGATAGTAATAGCCCGTAAATTATGTTGCCTGCACACTGCAAAGTTAAGACTGTGGACCAGGGGTGAAATGCAAACGAAGGCTGTCTATGATTCCCAGTATCAGTAACAAAAAGCCCATTTTCCAGGGCACAATCTCCCTCAGGTTACACATTGTCATCTACACGTACAGGGTCAATACCAGGGGAGGCAGGGGAAGGTAACAAGGTCTGGGAGCAAGACATGATGTCCTCACAACTTGTAAAGCGATCACCCTAGTGGGCAGCAGATAATTTATTGCAGTAAATGTATACTTGCAGTGTATAATGTATTACACAAGACAAAATTGCCATCAAACTCTTCCAAACAAAACAGATTGGCCATCAAATATCAAACCAGCTTTTTTGAGAGTTTGATGCCTGAACAAAATCGAAACAAACCAAATTATATTGAAAAAAAAAAAAAATCAAAATGTGAAAACTGAGTCAACTTTAAGAAAGCAACAAGCCAGGGAAATCTTACAAGTGCTGGATTCAGGAAGAATATGCTACAATTGAGGCCAAGGTGTGAAGAGTAATAATTGAAATGATTCCCAAGATGATTTCAACTTGCAAATTTCAAGACTTTTTCCTTGGTAAACAAAATTAATAAACATATTGACATTTTCACAGAGAATGTTTATTTTGAGAATTTGACTCTGAAATGGAAAGTTGCAAGGGAAACTAAAAAACAAAGTGGTAGTCACCGCAACAATGTAATGTCTTAACTGACAAAAAATCTATGCTGAGCTACAAGTGTGGATATGAGATTACTATAGTTATGTTGCTGATAAAAAAAAACCAGAGAAAGTAATCAAATTTAGTCAAACTAAGTCTATTATATAGAGCTTATATGAGCTTATACATTTGGATAAACAAATTCACTTCTCAAAATTTCACTCTGTTTATTACCGTCAGTTCAACACCTTACAGTGGATACCACTAACAAATGCCCTTGAAGGGTTTTTTTCTGTCTGTTTAAACCTGAGTTTTCATGGACGTCAATCAAATGTTTCCATGGTTTTCCACACACTCTGACAGAGAGGGTTCCCTCATCGCTGGCAAGAACTCAGACGAGTTGCGAGAGTGTATTGAGAAATCTTATGTGGTGGTAACTTATAGTGTGTAAATATGTCAATAATTTGAGTTTCCTCCGAAAAACACTCAACAAATATACTCCTCGTAGTCTTGACATAAACCTGTGTCAGTTCCTGCAGCATAATATTTTGAAACCGGCTGAAATGCTGACATATTCTTCCGAGTGCTTGAGAAACCAATCAACAATACTTGTTACCATCTTTCTCAGTAAATTCAACTGATGCACTTTTTGGAATGGTTTCGAACCCCCTATTTATTTTAGTGTTTTTGTGCTTTAAAGATATAGAAGGACTACATTTCGGTTTCAGTAAACTGTAACAAAGAGTTTTGGCGTTTGTCTCCAGATTATACCAAGCATTTTCAATTTAGGACTCTTTGCTTTTTTTTAAACTGGGACTCACTGGTTATGGACAGGGACTTGTGACTATTCACAAGATGAGTCCCAGGACTAACCATATACTATTTGTAACAAAAATCACTGGAACCCTCTAACCATCTAACAATCATTTCACAGACCTCACAGGGTAGTGCCTTGCCCTGTTTAGTAAAAGGATCCGGGTTCATTATGTTGCAGTTTCCTGCTTTCAAACAAAGATACGAAGTTCAGTAGCACCAAAGTTGACGTCTTGAAGTTCTGCTACTTTGTAACGTACTGTTGTACCCAATTTGCCAACAAACTTCGCAATGCAGCGTAGTAAAGCAAAGTGAAATCAACTGTAATAGTAATGTCAATTACACGTATATGTCCGTATCATATTTGCTGTGAAACTTGGGAAATTACTTATCAATCACAGCTTTGTGTCAACAAATATGTCTACCAAGCATTATATCAAATGCTACAGACCACAAAAATGAAATATGGAAAAATGTTAAGCTTACCTCGTCTTACTATCTGTATTCTCCATCACAATCCTCCGTCCTGGATAGCCTTAGCACAATCAAACACTCTAACTTCCAAATTATACTTGCGCATCAAGAAGCTTTTTGTCTCACATTCTGCTCAACTGAGTCCAAAAAGGGTCGCTTTACGAGGGAAGCGATCGATTACTGAAGGCCGATGGGTCGATAAATATACATACCAACCCTTAGATGTCTTGTGGTGCCAACAGAAAGCAAGAATATACCGACTCCATGCTCCCAGAACCTACAGAAGCTGGCAAATTTGAAGCCGTTGCAATCACTTTCAAAATGGACGCCAAAAAGAATGACCACAATGAGCATGAGGAAAAGAAAAGTCCGCTGACCAGCACTCCGCTCTTTTCTAGGCCCCAACCTCTCTTGTTTTCTCCGTCTAAGATCATTTTATTTTTGCGCCAGCACCGAAATTTCACAAAGAATCGAAAAGATTAGATTCTGACATTTCTTTTTCTTTTTTTTTGTCAACTCTTTGACTAGGGTAGCTTTAACGATTACCAACGTACTTGACCTTTCAATTTGAAGACTTCGCTTTAAGCAATTACATGTACAAGTACAGCAAACGCAACAATCAACAAGAGTTTTCATTACAACCCGCTTCCTTTTCCAGCGAAATTTCGCGGGTGCGAATTTTCGCTATGGCCAAATTTCGCTGGTGCGAATTTTCGCTATGGCGAAATTTCGCTGGAGCGAATTTTCGCTATCCCGAAATTTCGGCGAAACGAAATTTCGCTTCAGTTGTTGCGAAATTTCGTCAAGATAACGGCGAAATTTCGTGTGACTCAACGAAAATTCGCGAGCGCTTTGACGAAAATTCGTAGCGAAATTTCGCCGAATTTTCGCGAGAACAAAGAACGAAAAACACCGAATTTCGTTTGCATTTCTTTTGCACAGTACTGTATATGCCAAACAATTGAATGAGAGTTTAATTATTCTACTGCAAAAAAATGTTATTTTGGCTTCTATTTTCTATTATATTCTCGTCCGCCGGTTCGTCCAGTTCAGCCATAGTTGCTCCTTTTGCATCCGCCGGTATTCGCCCTGTTGTAAACCGGTTAAACCAGGACACTACAGTGTATTACGGCCTCGTATTTTGCGCGTTCTCTTAACCTTATATGGTAAAATGACATAATAGTGGAATAATAAAGGATCTTATGAGAGGTTAGTGGTACTTACCATTTGACAGAAAATTTCGGAAATTCCGGATGGATGGTAAATCGTAAGGTCACTTTTCAAAAATTCCAACCGAAAATTGAGGAGTAGGTTCTGAGGTAGTCCGTTTATTGCGGTTGGTACGGACCAAACGGAATGTTGCTTACCATTTACCAATTTCTCAGTTCCAGTCGCATTCCCACGTACTACCTTTCTGACGACATGACCGCCTCTCATTCACTTCCGAACTCATAGCAGATCATCTTCTGTCCACTACAGAATTAATTTACGGCTGGTTTTAATATTTTTATCCACCCATTTTTTTGTTTGCTTTGGTTAGAGTTTGTTCCCGAATTCATTTATTTTCACATGTCAAAACAAACAAAAGTCAAAATAAGCAGTATATGGCTGGCGGTGTGAGATTTGACCTCGGTCCGTGCACACATCGGCCAATCTAATTTCTCATATTTCCAAAAAGCGATATTTTGCTATTTTTTTTATATTTGCGCTTTTGTTAGATGAGTGATAAAAATAAAATAATCGGTAATGATTTGCACATTTTTCCGATTTTCCTATTTTGATAAAAAAAACAGAAAAACGGAAAAATGAAGCGGACTTCAAAATTAGAAAAATTAAAAAAATGAGCAATTGTCCTGACCATTTTCTATTTTTTCTATTTTTTTCGGTAGTTTTAAATATGTAAATGCTATAAGGATAAGTAATATTTCCTTTTTTCGTTTTTGTTGGAGAAATGCAAAATTAGATTGGCCGAAGTGTGCACGGACCCCTTTGACGCCAAATTGCCAATGGAAAATCCAGGCACGCTTTATTTTCAATGAATAGGTCTAAAGGGTTCTTAATTGACGCAAAATTCTTGCCCGTCCGTTTAGCAGAATCCTATGGAAACGTTTCAAATATAATGTCAGTATCACCTCTGGTTTCTCTAAACTTAATTTTACTCTATTGTACCGAGTATGGCAAAACGTTTTCGCCACCTCTTAGCTTTTATATTCATAGTTGTGACATGTATTATTTCCTGTTTCATACTGAGAACTAATCTCTTCGATCTACAAACACGTCTGCTTAATTATGGGACTGACACGAATTGGACAGAAAAAGAAATTGTTTCTCGAACATTTGTTTTTCTTACGCAGACAGAACAGTGTCTCTCACCAATGCTGTTTTATCATCTGAAGCTGTCCACTGACATGACATGTCAATGCGATGTGATAGTGTTGAGCTATAAGAGGAAATGTCAGAAGGAGAAACTGCCCCATGTAACGTATTTATTTGACAATACAACTACTTGGGGCTCGGGGCGAAATAAGCTGTTTTTTCTTGCAATGAACAGAAGGCCAGGCTATACTTACTTCATCTTCACTGACGACGACGTGTCTCTTAAGTTTAACAGTGCTGCTACCCCTGATATGAAACATTTTTCGCCAATTCAAATATTCCAAGAATGGCTCTTGGATTATGAACCAGCAGTTGGCGTTGTTGACTATAAGCTGCGAAGAGAAGGGCAGAACGTTCGAAACAAGATGAAAACCAACTGTGGAATTACCAACAGCACCTCTCTGGCCAATCCAACGATCTTCTATGACCCTGTGTTTAACGCTTTTCACGCGCGCGCCGCTCGCCACATTTTCCCACTTGATACCACACACGAAAGAGTGACCTGGTGGCTTACCGACAAATATGTCTGTTCAGCAGTGGAGCTGAAATTTCGTGGACAAGCGCTGCTGTTTTTTCCAGTGACCGTTGAGAATCCATTACACCGCAGTTATCCAAGATCGCTTAGAGGAACTAGAGAAGCTTGGCAAGAGTTTATTAAAATCATCCAACAGGAGGCACCTGCCAAATATGCGAACCAAAGTTTATTTGGCGAATTCAGGAAAGATCCGTTTGGATACGTAGCGACGTCCAAGACCTATTGCAGAAAGGTGACTCGTCATCAACGCATCGTTCCATTTGCGCATTTTGATGAAGAAAGTCAGGAAGAGGTGCTTCAGTCAAATTAATCGAACTAGACAATTTAATGCGTTGCGTGCAAAGATTCTTAGCATATTAATTTTGTCTCTGATTGGACTACTACTACTACTACTACTACTACTGGATTGCAAAACTGTTTAAACACACATCGTTCTTATTGCAAAACATGGATGTTAAAAATTAATCCGAAGAAAACAAAAATAATGATATTTCAAAAACGCCCAAGGAAATCCCTTGACATGAACTTCAACATAAGTAACGAGCAAAGTGAAATTGTTCAGCAACTATACGAGGGTGCTAATGGGGGTACCCAATTATCAGTTAACTACTAATTTTTTGGCTAATTCTCAGTTAACTTCTATTTTTTTGGCCAACTATCAGTTAACTACTAATTGTTTTTGGCAATTATCAATTAACTGTAAACCCTATTCGCACACTCACATACCTGTTTAGGTACACGTTTAACTGCAACGGGAAACTTTACCCTTGCATTAGAACAGTTATAAGAGAAAAGCCCTAAACGCTGTCTGTAGTATAGGAAAACATAATAGACTCATTTCGAATAAGCAAGACTTTAAACCATGGGATAAGTCCCCAGTAAAAAAAATCCGTCTCCACTTTTGTAAACGCTACTTAGATGAAGCGAATAATAAGGCCCCTAACTTAGCTTGCAGAGCCGAACTTGCAAGACTACCACTGATTATCCCAATCAATCAGAACTACTCAAGTAGTTAAGGCCTGGGATTAAGGCGTTTACTTGTGGAAAATGATCATGAATTATTGGCTATGACTTTGGCATAGATGATAACGTTGAATCAAAATTTGGCACACATAAAGAACTCATCGTCCTTAACATTTTAAAGTATAAACATTGAGTTAATAAGTCACCTGACCATTTTGCTAAAAAATCGTAAATTATTGACCAATTGGTGGCCGGTTTACGAAAAGAAATCGGGAAAAAACATTTTTCTAATTCATATTAAATATTCTAACACTTCACCTTTGGAATGACCGTCCATTGTACTTCAATAAAAAATTATGAGGGAAAACATCATTTTAAAAGCCCAAATTTAATCTTCAATTATTTAAAACTTTAATTTAAAACTTCGCGTACATACATTCCAAAAGTACAAAGATAGGTATGTTTAACCTCTTTCAGAAATACTAATGTTTTCATCGAAACAAAGTAAATTCGCCACCAATTTTCCAATTTCCTTCATTTTAAATTTTTTTTTCCTTCTGTCGAAGCGACTACACTCTGTTAACCCAGTTTTATTCCAATTTCATTAACGACTTAATAGAACGATACTATCCTTCCGCTCTAGTTTTTCTCGAGACACAGTCTTGAACACTCTAAGAAATTAGAATTTTACAACGTTTTTAAGGAAGAATATTCTACATGTAATTGTTTACATCAGTTAAGACATTTTAATGAAAGACGAATTTTAGTGAAATTTGGAATTTATAAGTAATTATGAACCTAACATTAAACTAGGTCGATATCAGGTCGATTATGTGCCCGGAGAAAATAGATTACGTCCATTATGTGAATCAAAGCAAGTTGAAAATTTGACTCGTTTCATGTTTCAAAGTGAGAAATACTCTGCACAGCGATAGGCTTTCCTGAACCGAGTCAAAGAAATAAAAAGTAACATTAAAGAGAAACAATTCTCAGAGAAAATAAAACTACTTAATATGAATTGTAACAAGTATAGTGTGAATAAAGTAGTTCTGAAATGCATCGGTTAATGCCTGGATGTACGCGACACGCTACTCTTGTCAAGTGAAAGTGTATCTTAATAGCGGAGCTCCGAGCGCGAAAGCGCGCGCGAGCGGAGCCCCAAAGCTAAGTAAATTTACCCATCCCAGAAAATTTGGTAATCACGTGACCGTACACCGACCGACCGCCCGACCGTCCGTCCGCACCACAGGGAAACCAATGTTTAATCTCACGCTTTCTAGTAAGTTTAGGAGCACAGGAAAACTGATATTGCACACATATTGCACATCAACGTTTTGATCAATTGACAGCTGTCAAAACAGGGTATCCGCTCGCCAATATCACCTGACCGTATCGCGGGCTTAGGTGTCGAGCCTTCGAGGTGAATTATTTTTTGGAAGTTATCAGATGACAAGTCACTGATTTTTCAGGCTCAAGTTTGATTTTTGTTTTAAATTCATATGAAATATGTTGTGTTTATGTTCTGCATAATTAAAATTTTTATTTCAAACTGACCTCGGATGCGAAAATTCAGCCGGCTAACCAAGTACAGGCATGAAAGACAGTTACTTGTGATTTTTCTCACATGGTCACGCGTTGGTCACGCTCTACGTCCAATTTTTATGCTCTGGTTGGTCAACATTTGGCAGGTGAGTTCATGCGAAAAATTCATGCAGCATCTTGAAACTTGTTTACTTTGACAGCTGAAGCTGACAGAGTTTTGAGCCAACTTGTGATGTTTTTAACTGTCTTTTTCCACTGGATGTACAAAATGAAATTCAGCTGCTATCAAGAACCTTCTGTTATTCATGGCTAGTTTGTTTATTGGGTTTTGGTTGAGAATACGTCGCTTGTCAAAGTCGGAAATCCGATTTCGGATTGCATCGTTTTCGTTTTTCACCTTGCAGGATGCGTAAGAGGGTTGAAAAGTCTGAAGCGATACTGGCCTTACTTGATACCCTTCAGGAGCTGCATCTCGAATGGTAAGCCTGAGTAGTTATAGTTGTATTTGATGTTTGTTTTAGATATCTAATTTAATGAAGTCGAGCGTAGTATATTTTTGCGGCTAATTAATTAATGCACGTTTGTAAGATTTGAGAAAATGACCTCACCGAGTATCAGGTTTGATCATATAAGCTTACAGAATTTTAAAAAGCCTTTAGACATTTTTTCACCGCAAATAGAAAGAAACCTTTCCGAAGAATATTAGTTGTAATTCTGGCTGCAAAAGAAAGCTTAGAGCTATTTTCTTGCCTCGAGTTCATCTTTGAAAAAAGCAAATACCGGGAAGCCAGCTTAAAACATAAACTTAAGCTTTTAGCTTGAAGACTCAGGATTTTTAGAGACACTTTGATACTTTCGTTTATGAAAATTGTTGTCTCTGTTTATATTTCACCGAATTAAATTTCTTTTATTGATTGTAAGTAGTCTCTCTTGTAATTTTAATTAATCGCTGTGCCGTTTGTTTTCAGTCGTTCATGAACATGACGTACGTTTGCAGTACTCAAAATTCCGCGCATATCAAACGCTTTTGAAGATTACACATCGTTTTAAAACCATTAAACGTAACTCTATTAATGTTCACTCAGACACTGGAAATCTGCATCTTGTCAAAGCAAACCGGCTGGCCGGCTGGCCGTATAGGTGATTTTGGAAAATTTTTTAACTGTTTCGCTAAAAGTCCACACAAGCTTCGATCGTCCTGAATATTGAATGAGTGCAATTTGTGAAATACTGCATTCTGTCCGAGGTCTGTATGATAAATATAGCGTCTCATAGTACTGTTTCATCTCAGATGTGATTTATAAAAAGTAGAAAAGGTTGGTTTACACGCCCCCAGATTTGTTGGCAGGTTGATTTTGTAAAGCAGAGTGTAAAGTAAACTTGAGAAACGCAAAAATTCGGCCTGATTTGTTTTCCAGGCCTAATCTACTATGATCAAGAGCCATTTTGGCTCTTAAATGTGATCGAAGATGATTGCTATTTTTGGGGCGTACATATAAAGCTATCAACCCAATGTAAGATTTGGTTCACTCTTCGACTGTTTGCAAATTATTTTTCTCTAAAATCTTTTAGCCTTTTCCTCAAAAGTCACATGAATGTGCTCTCAAGTTATCTGATTTGTGGAATACAAGTTTATTGTTTGATTTAAATTTTAAATTTATTAATGAGAGCTTCGCTTTTAGCCCTGGCAAAGTCTATGTATTTGTTTTGGATAAGAGTACTACTACTGCTACTACTACTACTACTACTACTGCTACTACTACTACTACTACTACTGCTACTGCTGCTGCTGCTGCTGCTACTGCTACTGCTACTACTACTACTACTATGTACTGTGACGACGACTCACTGACTGTTAACTGCTACCACTACTACTACTACTAATACTACACTAACAGTGCTACTTCGACACAAATATGTTTCGAACGAAACCTTCGCCATTTATTTGTAACAAAGAAACAACAACAACAACAACAACAAGAAAACAAAACGAGCAAACAAACAAACAGACGGGCAAAGTCCCTCCCCCCCAAAAAAGTTCAAAAAGTATTTTGCCTTACAACGCGGTTTTCTACCTTCTACACCACGGCATAAAAATCCTGGTGATAAGTTTACATTCCCAGGTTTTCCCCAATTTTCCGTTTTTGTCCTTCCACTCATTTAAGTTTTAGACCTATGTTTGTTTAAGACTTCACCTTCGACAGCGTTTTCGTTTTCCTCATAACCCGTGCAAACACGTCAGATGTTTAAAACGTTTTCAAACGAAAACATGTCAGTGTGGACGTTGCATTAGACTTCTTTCGGGTTCCGTCATCACCGTTTAGAGCTGGTTGACGTCACAATATTGCCTTTAATATGTAAATCATAATGATTAAAGTGAAATCATCCTTGACCTTGATGTGTTTACTGCCTTTTTGTTTTGTTTGAAACCTTGCACATGCTGTTAGTTGGACGTACGTTTACGTGAGTTTAGTTAAACTTCTTATATCGTTTTCAGCCAAAACGTAAACTTAAGGCTAGAAATACAGGTCAAGTAATTGAAAGTTTAGATGAACTTTATTTTAAAGTAGGCAATTAGACGGTTGCCAAGGCAAAGCATTTAAAACAAAACAATGCTGAATCATATCCGTAGTGAATAATTTTATTTGTTCAGTTTATAAATCATGTGTTTCCCACGCTTAATAGCACATCAGGAGTAACGGAAAGAAGTCGTTCGAGCGATAAGACTGGCAACGGCAAAGAAATCTTCCCTATAATTGCCGCTAAAATTTGCAGTTTGGTGCCGTGACTTTGAAGGAGGCGAGCTGTTTCGTGCTTTTCACTTAAACTTGGAGTTGAAGATAGCGTAATTGTCAGCAGAGCGAACCCTGCGAACTATCTAGACGTCTAGCCTGAAGCTGTTGTCCTTCATTCCTGCTTCACTGCTGCTCGAGCGTCTCATTTTGTTTGGAAGTCTGTGCCAAACCGAATGACCGTACACCACAATAGAATTTGGGGCAAGCCGTCTGAAACTTCACCCTGATTTTGAGTGATATTGGTCCCGATGCATTAGAATTATCATTCGTTTTGAACAAATGACATTGGTATGGAGGTGAACAGCAATGCAGAAATAATGCTTTCAACCACAAGCCTCCCGAGCTCCACAGAAGAATTGTATGTTGACGATTTACCTTTCTGGCTTCACGGTCTTGCTTTTATCACTTATGTTGTACTTCTTGTTTTTGCTGTCATCGTGAACTCAGCTATATTATTCGTGTTTTGGCGAGCGAAAGAACTACGAAATATTACTAATAACTTGCTTTGCAACATGGTTGCCGCGGACTTGCTTTTTGCTTTGCAAACTCCCTTGGAAGGAGTGTCCATTTTCAAGGACGTTTGGGAATCAGGGGATGGCCTTTGCAAAGTCCATCGTTATGTGCTGCATGTATTTTACTGCGTTGTTATAATAAGCTTGACCATTGTTAGCATTGAGAGATACTTAGCAATATGTCAACCCATACGATTCAAGGGCCATGAAGCTAAGTTCAAATGTGGGAGGCTCATCTTTCTAGCGTGGATTACTTCGTTAATCTTGTCGCTACCACAACTATTTCTCAGTTCAGTCGAAATGTCACACCGGGGCCAACAAGTATGCATGCAGAGTCGCCCAGCTGACTACTTGCCAGTTTTTCTGGCTTATCACGTACCCAAGTTCATTTTGTTGTACTTTGTCCCTCTTGTGATCTTGATTTTTACGTACGCGAAAGTTTCGAAGAAACTCTACGACGTTGTGGGGAGATATCGTGAGAGATCACGATTTGATATTTGTAGCGTTATGAAAATGCGTCGTAGTATCATCCGGATGCTTCTAGTTGTAGTAATAGTGTTCTTCATCTGTCTAACTCCTTTTACGGTTATTGAACTGTTGCATGTTGTACCTCTTATGAAATTTTACGACCCCTTTGGTGTTCTTATAGTTTGTGTAGATATGTTGGCCTTCCTGCACGCCGTGTTAAATCCGGTAGTTAGCTCTTTTCTGAGCAAGGAATTCAGGAAAGCTGCAAGAAGAGCTTTTAACTTTCCAAAAAAGTTTGATTTGTGTAAAAACAAAAGAAAAAGCAACACTAGCAATAACAATTGCAAGCTAAACCAAATGAAGCAGAACCATGGAATGAACGAAGGCAAAGTATGGCGTAATCACGACAACTTATCCACTAAATCTTCGAGTGACGGCAACCACCGCAGCGAAGGCATATCTAATGAAGGAGCGACCTTGTCTTTTGAGACACTAACTGAAACGACTGATTTACGAAAGGAAGACGAATAAACCTTAGCTCCTTGGTCATGAATGACTAATTAATAAATGCAAATTGTGCGAAGGATCATAGTCGTGTTTAACTAGTTAGTGTCTCTTGAATGCAGCTGATTCGTGAAACTATAAGCTATGCAATGTAACTTTTCATCATTTTCTCATCTTAGGGTTTTATCTTGACTAACCTTAATTTATTAAACAAACGGCTGCAGATTTAACAATTATACGCCTTTGAAAAGCACTAATTTCTATTTGCACTATTTCTAAATGCTACGCGCCTCGTTTTACAATACAAATTAAATCAAAGTACATAGATATAGGTGTCCCTCAATTGCAAGTGACTTAGAATCCTTATTTATTTGTGTTCTCTTTGTTTCCGTTTCTCGTATTACTAGTTAGATATTATTTTTTTTTACTGAATCTTTGCTGGAGACAAAGTCAACCAAACTGTTAAGGTGGAAAATGGACGGTAAGCGCATATAATAAATTTTCAAAATAATCATTCCTTTAAGTTTGAGTAAGTTTGAAGTTTATTAATTCATAAATACATAGCAGTTCGAAAACCGAATTGCGTATTTACGTTGCAAAAATCAAACTATAGATAAAAAACATTAACTAATCTATCTCAATTGACCTTTTTGGTCACGAAAACCCAACATAAAGATAAATTTGGGCTATGACTTTGCACAATCATAGATGAAGATCAAATATAATGAAGTACCATTGTTATCTATAATAGAACCAGAATAATACCATGTCCTGTGGGAAGATCTTTTATTGGACATGGACAAACCTTGCCCCAATCAAAACTGAGGGTCACTCGCCTAGCTGTCCAAGCTATCCTAGGTGAGCCAACTTTCCCTGCATTTTCTTACAACATTTGGCTAACCGTTTACAAGAGAAACCAAATTCGCACCGCTAGAAGGGTGATCAGTCTAGCTTGGTCACGTTTTTTCGATGATAGAGGCACCCTTCTAGCCAAGTGTCAATTTTATTAATAAAACTTTTACAAGTGTAAATTACTAGTGTAGTTATTGTTTTCGGACCCTAAAGTAATGGCTACACTTGTAAATTACACCTGTAAAAGTTTTATTAAATTGACGCCAGGTCAACGTTTTGTTTCGCATGAAAACGGTTTTGCCAAGTTTTGTAAGAGATGCTGGACGGAAAAGAGCTCATCTCTCTCCTCGTTCAACAACTTCAACTTTCACGATGTTGAATCAGCCCATTTCAACATTGAACATGGCGTGATGTACTCTCAAGAGAGGGAATCTTAGGGCGTTGGCCGGGATATCTGAATTTCTAAACGGAAGTTCAAGTCTGCACATTTCTATCTATTGCTTGAAACGTCATCAAGTCCACGCGCGACTGCCTATCAAAGCAAAGAATGCAAAATGTAATGGCAACTGTTGAATTTTCTCTTGACAGCACTGAATAAACGTTTGTGGACCTTTACGGAAATCAACTTGCGATTAATTTGAAGCGTTTAATTGGTCTAAAAATAACTCTGGTGAAATACACATATCCCTAGGGCTGGCTGGACTGGGCGTTTCCTATTATTCTCTCTTCGTACTCTTCAATATTTCTTGAGCAAGATCTGCCACTTGTTCGTTTGTTTATAAACAAATGTTGAATTGCTGTTACCAATAATCATAACTATCACAAAAATTGAGAAAATTTGTGATATTTTTGAGTGAGAGTTTTTCCTACAAATAAAAAACAGAAAATTAGGGCTGCTGATAGCCAATCAGATTTGAAAATGTTCTTAGAAATATGATTAAAAGCGTATAAGGTATTATATCATTATTCCCAGCCGGAATCAATTGAAAATGTTGTCTTGAGTAGCTAACATGACAACTGAAATTTTAAAACTTGGAAAGAGAATCATCCTTGATCAAGGAGCTACTGTTAGTGATCGCATTAGATCGGGGATCAAGAAAATTTGATTGGAAAAAGGAATCGGGATCCCCTCTTTAGGACGCTCTATTAAAAGCTGCATTTTAAGACAAAAAACAGCATAGTTTAAAATTGTCGCGTCTTCTTTGAAAAACTGTTAGACCTTGCAATTGACAATAATTGACGGCCTGAGTTAAGTCCTGCCTCGTTAAGTTTAAGCTGTAAACTAATGACATCGGATGTCCTCAAATTAAAATCTCCATTAAAATGTTATTAATTTAACGTTATTTTCGACATCTCATTCTATCCAGTATCTTTAAAATTTCCTTTCGAACTTTGTGAATTCGCCAACAGTAAAGAAACGGATTAATACTCGCATTGGCGAATAGGAGCGTCATTGAAAAGCTTAGGGCAGCAATTTTTGCAGAATTCCTACCAGTTATTTGTATAGCAATGAACATCAGCCAGTAGGGTGCGTAGCACAGAATCAGCAAAATGTAAATGTAAAACATCGTGGTCACAGATCTTCGGTACAAATGAAGATGTGGTGTGTGTATCTCCACAATTCCTTGTTGTTCATTTTGGTCATGAGTCCTAAAATGAGACTTAATTACAGTTTGCCGCTTTCGAAGGCTAGTCTGAAGCGTAATATAAGCCGATGCGCAGATTACAAGGCATATACACACGCTGGTAATATTAAATATTTGATAAATTGTGATATTTATGAACCATGTGACCACCCATAAACTTGGTGAAGACCACAGAAGAAAGAGCAATATCCAAACGCTCCTTTGGTAGATCTTTGCATTGTATGCTGTCTGTAGATACAGCGCCAATAGCCTATCCAACGATATGGCTGTCACCGTTAGAAAAGAAACCGCTTGAAACACATTGGCAGACAGGTGGAATCCAATTCCAGCGATACAAAAGATTCGAAAGTGATCGTCCATTTCGGCGACCTTGTAAACCACGTACAAGGGCTGAACAAGGACACCAACAGCCAAATCAGATAGTGATAAACTACACAACAGAGCTTTTGAAGGAGGGCGGACTGAAGGGGAGCATCGCTTCAAAGCCCATAGGATGGACGTATTTCCAACAACAGCTGTGATAGATAGGAATACATTTAACGCACAATTGATAATAAAATAAAATCTCAAGGGCTTTTGAGCATAAATAAGAAACCGAGTCAGATAGAAGCAAGAGTCATTTGTTTGGACGCTCCATTCAGTGGAATTTTTGAAGCTTGTATTGATGTTGTTCATCTCGACCAAAACTTCACGTTGGATGATATACGTGTATTAAACGAACATGCACTACTGATTGTATCTTGCAGATGAATGACTTGTCAAAGCAGTTTTCAAGATTAATCGTCAGTAACAAACAATATCGCTTGCCAGGTGCACGTTTTTTGAAGTGTGTTTTTATTTTGATGGAAATGAATTCCGGATCTCATGATGACGGTGCAGTCGTTATATAATGAGGGGTTATTATTATCCGAAAAAAGAAAAGTCGTTTTTTTCAATTCTTTTAGTAAGAGGTGGACGTTCGAATTACTTTATTTGGTTATCAAGCCAGCATTTTAGGAAAGGCTATTTGAAATTAAACAATGGACAATCAAATCGAAAGCAGGAAGGAGAAAGGCATGCTCTTACCTAAGGCCATGCAATTATCCTATAAATCAGAAACAAGTTCCCCAATGAAAATGTTTTTATTTTTCTACGTTTACAAAGTCTGCTTAGTTCATTAATTGAAATACACTTTCTAAGGAAAAATTTTGAGGAAATTAAGGCAGGACTACGCTTGGTTAGATTGAATTCCCACAGGAAAAATGGGTTGATATCGCACGTGTGAGCAAATTCTAATACCAGGTTACTGGTGTATTGAGCTATGACTCTGTCTGTAAATACACGTAGTAGTCGAAAAGACGTTTTTTTTGACGCGTATTTTAATTTTATCGCGTTTGGTTCATGAAAATGCATCTTTTATAGAATTCATGGTGGGACTATAAACCACATATTAAATTGCTTCCACAATTTCTTGAGTGGGTTCCCATATGAGCTTAAATTTGTTTACGATTTCAGGTTATTTTATATTGCATGAGGCCAAAAGTCTAATCTCTTTTGCCGTTGTGCGGAATACAGTCGCCTGACAGGACATGAGGCAAGACGATCGTACCAATCAGGAAGTAGCTGCCTTTATGAGGATTTTCATAAATTTTAAAGATTTATTTAGTATATTTGGTTCATCAAACAATAAACCTTCCAAATACTATAATGTTCCTCTTTCAGCTTCTTACCATATAATTTGCTACTCCGATTATTTGAGAGAGTTCCCTTTTGAATTAATTTGTTAATGCGTTACTTGTGAGCGATTCCTATACTCGCTTACTGTATAATATTGAGAGAATACCACGCTATGAGGCCGAAAGTTTTATCTTATACTGACGCTTCGTGTCGAATCCGACCAACAAAAGCAGGAAGCTATTTAAAACGGGATGAACTAATCCGCAACAATTTGGGATGATGAACTGTCGATCGTAAACTCTGACTTATCATTACTAATAGGCCGGTAAACAGAACTTCACCAACTTATTTTTAACTTTGACTTATCAAAACTAACTGAAAAAGCGAATACGTGTCTTTTGGTTGTAACTCGAATTTCTGGGTTATGCAAATTTCGAAATTAACGCTGGATATCATTAAATCGATCATCTTCGCTAACGCGTGAAATTTACAGAATTCAGGGTTACATGCATGCAAGCAGTACTCAAATGTTTTCCCAAAATAATGCGTTCGGGTTACATTATAGGCCCCTCATAAAATCAACTCTGTAAAGCCCTTTAAAAAATCATTCTAGGCTTAAACGTTAATATTTAAAAAATATCCTACGATGACTGAGTTAATTTGCTAATGCAACGCCTAAAATATAATTCATCTATACTCAACTAAACAACAACAACAAAAAAAAACATCAACAACAACAACAACAACAATATTACTTATAATCTAAAAAAGCAAGTGAGCTGTATTTATTTACATATTTTATCTATTTCCTTTCATACATGCTTACTTTTTCCTACTATAAGAGAGTTTAAGCTTCAGGTATACGGCAATCAGTAAAGGTCAGATTCAAGTTAAATAAGAAACTTTCAAAACAGAAAATGAGCGGATAAAAACAGCTCAAAACAATTCTTTGAATATTACTGCGGTGTCATTGTTGAAAAGTTTTGATAGTGCAGCCTAGCTAAACTAACGAAGAGGTCCTATTTTTGCTGTATATGATGACTTCCTTTGACACAAACAGACTTACTTTAAATCCCATTTACACCTCCAAAGGAGTCAATAGGATTAACGCCGATTCTACGAACTCGCTGTTGTATCATTGATTGCAAAAATGAATTCGCTTTTTAAAGCATACGCTTTATAGAAGTGAAATTTTGAATATTTTATGGCAAGAATAGCAAGGGTTAGTTCATTAATGTTTCATAAAAAAAAACTGACTGTTCAATATGTAGTATCTTATACTATCTTTTGTTCCTTTCGGTTTCAGTTTTTTTTTATGAAACATTAATGAACTAACCCTTGCTATTCTTGCCATAAAATATTCAAAATTTCACTTCTATAAAGCGTATGCTTTAAAAAGCGAATTCATTTTTGCAATCAATGATACAACAGCGAGTTCGTAGAATCGGCGTTAATCCTATTGACTCCTTTGGAGGTGTAAATGGGATTTAAAGTAAGTCTGTTTGTGTCAAAGGAAGTCATCATATACAGCAAAAATAGGACCTCTTCGTTAGTTTAGCTAGGCTGCACTATCAAAACTTTTCAACAATGACACCGCAGTAATATTCAAAGAATTGTTTTGAGCTGTTTTTATCCGCTCATTTTCTGTTTTGAAAGTTTCTTATTTAACTTGAATCTGACCTTTACTGATTGCCGTATACCTGAAGCTTAAACTCTCTTATAGTAGGAAAAAGTAAGCATGTATGAAAGGAAATAGATAAAATATGGATGAAAACCTATTGCATGGGAAATTTCTTGCCGATTTTATAACAAACTGTCACGGAAGCATTATCTACCCGTAGAAAACAACTAGCTATAAAGGAAAGAAAGGTAATTTACGGATTTCAATTAATGAGTTATCGAGACCCATCGTTTCGGTGCTTAGGGGGAGAGCTCTTTGACTAGCATTATTTTACTGCAGAGATTGGGTTGCTTTAAGGAGAGAGAAGCATCCATGAATCCATATTAAAGGGGACCAGATCGTGCCCAAACAATTACCGTCCTGTGTCACTAACAAGTGTTCTCTGTAAAGTCCTGGAAAACATAGTGTGTTCAAACATTCTGAACCATCTCGATGCACACGGGTTGATAACGAACAGACAACATATCTCTCATAAAGCCCCAACAATGTACAGTAATACACGACTGGTCCAAAACTATTGATGAAGCAAGGTCTCCAAACTGACGTGTTCATCCTGGACTTCGCAAAGGCTTTTGACAGTGTGCCCCACGAACGTCTTAAAGCGCTACTCTTTTTTTAATTTCACTACGGCATAAATGGTAGAACACTAGCATGAATCAACAACTTCCTATGTCAGAGACATCAACGAGTGGCAGTCAATGGGTCAAAATCAGATTGGACGCCAGTAGAATCAGGTGTTCCTCAAGGAACAGTCCTATAAGACCGGTATTATTTAATATATTCATCAATGACATAGTGGATGAGGTCGGAAATCCGACTATTTGCAGACGACTGTGTCTGTATACAGGCTAATCGCGAACTTCCAAGATTGTGAACAACTCCAAAAGGATATCGATCACCTAACGTCTTGGGCCAAGAAATGGTACATGCGCTTTGAGTCAAGCAAGTGCAAGATAATGCGCATAACTCGAAAAACCACCCACAAGATCACGTATCAATACACTATGGAACACACGAGTCTGGAATCTGTCCACCACACGAAATATCTCGGAGTAACGATATCAGATGACTTTAGATGGAACCGCCATGTAGCAGATATAACAGGCTGTGCCAACAAACTACTCGGACTCCTTAGACGGAACCTTTGAATATGTGACAGAAGAGTAAAAGAGGCAGCCTACCTTGGCCTTGTAAAACCATTACCCGAGTATGCAAGCCAAGCATGGGATCAATATACGGATAACCTATGAAACGACATCGAAAAGATACAGAAGCGCGCTCTGCGTTCTGTAACATCTGACCACCAGAATTAAGAACTTGGCAGTGTCACTACGCTTTTAAAGGATCTCGACTGGTAGTCTCTAAAGAACAGTAGAGAAGTAGACAGACTCTGTCTTCTCAAAAAGGGATTAGATAACAACGCAGTACTTTGCCTGGATAAATTTTATAAGCCGGCCTGAAAAAACAAGACATATGCACAATAGATATTACAACACAATTTATGCTCGCACTAACATATTCAAATTCAGTTTTGTGCCTCGCACAATTAGAGATTGGAATAATCTACCACATAATGTTGTAGAAATTGCGGACGATGCTAAGTTCCGCAAATTATTGTTATTTACGATTCTTTAGAAATCCCCTGGCCCGAGATGTAAATAATATCATCCATTTGATGAACGAGGTTACATCAAATAAATAAGTGAAGTGATGAACCAGCTAGCCTGTTAGAGGGTAAGCAGTTGTGATCCAAAGGCTCTAACATTTAAACCAAAAAACTCCCGCATAGTTCTCATTTTACTTGGAGTGAACAATTTAGCAATAAGCTCCTAAAAAAATACCATTTGGCACGACAATTTTGCCATCTTCCCAGCGATCCACACGAATAAGTTCCCGCAAATAAAAATCACCGTAAATATTTTCCCCGCAAAAAATTACTTCATAGTACATATTCTCTAACTTGCTCAGAGCAATTTCCCCCCTTTTTTATACACATTTTTCAATGGAATCAAACCACTATGAGATGAATCCGCGTTTCCAAAGCTTAGCATTTTCTTAAAAAAATAGCTAATTGTGTGGATAGCATGCTATTTCACTGTTTTTATGATGCTTAAAACCTCACTTCAAAATATTTCGAAAACGCTCTCATAGAATTTGTTAAAACTTTGCCATAATTGAGGCAATTATGGCCGGCGATTTCTTTAAAAAATCCGCTGGTACAGAGGAACACAAAGATAGATAAAAAACATAATGGCGTCGTTACGTTGCCATGACGACTCCGATTGCAATAAAACCCCCATCATAAGAAATTTTCATTTTTAACTCGTGGGTACGCGCGAGCGTACCACGAGTTATTGCAGGGACAGGGATATGCAAATGAGTCACTCGCTCACTCGTAGTAGACGCACTTCGTAATTAATCGGGTCCGAACTCGAGAGCGCGAAGATCTATCGTTTCCAAAGAAGTACGCGCTCGCCGAAGTTCGGTGGTATCAAATTCCTCGCTTAGAGCGTGCATCGTGCGCTACAGCACGGTCAGAGGATAGAGGTCTTACCAAATTTAAGCCACGCAGGAATCTTTCAGATTAGTACGATTCAAGAGCCTTTGACTCGTCCAGGCGTTGAACTTGACGAGAAGATGAGCATTTGCTCTTCTACTCCTTCACTTCGACGCTGGCTTGATCTCCTACCTTGTAGTAATGTAGTAGGTTATGTGTATGAATGAATGTATGGTAAATAAAGGCACTTCTTCTTCTTCTTCTTCTTTATAAGGACTCCCCAAGATCACGGGGGGAAATGGATGTGATTTTGAGCATTAGCTTTAAAATAACAGCAGAAATCGAGATAAGAAAACATAAGCTTATGTTTTGCGTCCTATTTCGCGGAGGAGTTGTGTCGATTTTGTATCGCATATGTTCTTTCATTGCCATGAAATGTGTTTACATTGTTTTTTACTGTCAGTAACCTGATTTCAATTAGCCTTAATTTCTTCCGATTGCTTCGAGTCGTTTTCTCAATCGGTTAAGTATGGCCACAGGGTCCAGAGGAGATGTGTTTGTTGTTAGAACATCAAAACATCAAAACCCGTCGAAAACCTCTGGAAAAATGGGTTATTTTGATAGCGTTACAGTTTCGTTACACATTCTATAGACCGCAAACCAAGAGACTGAGGGCTCGCAAGATCGGCTTATAGTATAAAACACGGAAATTGTCCTTTTTTTACTCGGCACTTCGTGCCTCGGTCGCCCTTCGGGCGACGTTCCGTGCGCAAGCGAGGATATGGCTTGCGGTTATTGATTTTCAAAATGGCGAACAACAAAGTCGATCTGGGTCAGATAAGAAGGGAAGAAATCGTTTACAGTAGATTCATTAAGATCCCATTGGGCTAATTAATCGTGCTAAGCGACAGGTATAGACATTTTTCAAGGTGAGACTTTAAATAAGTAATTCATTTATTCACACGAAACTCCTCTTTGGACCCTGTGGGAAAAGGCATTAAATTTGAGACTTTTCATCAAATCACGTGATCATCCTCAATGGCGTAGTGGCCATGTGAGGTCGGACCAACTCGAAGGTACCGGGTTCAAATTCTGCGAACGACCTTCTTTTTCCCTTCTTCCTTTCTTTTTTTTTTTCTTTTTTGTTTTGTTTGCTTATTTGTTTTGCTGGGTTTTTTGTTTTCTTGTTTTTAAATATATACTTAAATAACTGTTAATAAAGTGCAACAAACAGCAACAAAAGTATTGTGTTTCCAGAACAAGGATAGTATATTTATAATCTGAATTTTTATCATTTCCTAAAATTTACTGTGGGAAAACCAGAGGTGATAACTAATTGATTATTTTCTAAACAACGTACCCACGAGTTGACGATAGTCTTTCTTTGATTATATAATACAGTCGTGGTAACCTTTTTTCCATATCTTTACTCATGGCGACGTAGTTATTGCTCAAATTTGGGAGGTATCCCCCCCAAAAAATTCGGGCGAGCCACCTTAAATCGGCATTATCAAAGGAAGCAGGAAAGCCTATTTTTTCAACTAACAATTTCTTTAATTTTGAATACAGTGGTATCAAATTCAATATACTTTTTCAGAACCCATTTCGCCCCCGGCGCCTCTATCGTTCGGAAATTGAAGAGCCCAAGGCTACGAGCCTCTGTCCTTCGGGAGCCTCTCTGCAGAAGAGAGAGCTGTTGAGTGCTCTTTAGTATCAGGGAGCTTTAGCAACGACGACGGCGACGGCAGCGAGAACGTAAAAAAAACCAATAGGTTTAGATTTAGCAAAACTGCTATGTTGTGCATTTCTTTGCCGTCACTGCACGACTACGGCGTGAAAATCCCTAATTTGACTTTTCATGGAGGACGGAAACAAGCGAAACGAATTTTTCTTTCGCTTTCAAAAGTTGAGTGTGGTCCCTAAGAAATTAACTCCAGGGAAATTTGCCTACATTTGACATTTTCAGGGAACTGGAATAAGCCTGATGTAGTTTGAAAAAACACGAATTCATTTTAAAAGTGACTTTTTTGCTGCCGTCGCTGTAGTCGATGCCAAAGCTCCCTATTATAAAACATTGCACGCGCCACGGCTCTATAAAAAAGCTACCATCGACAAAACAAGCCAGGAAGACAGCAATAACGATTTTTTTTTTCGTTTTTTGTCAGTTCAAAGTTGATCTTTATCTCCACGCCACGTGTTTGACGAGTTTTTTACAGTGCGTTTAATACCATTGTTTAAATTCTAATAAAGCTTCGTTTAGTTGAAGGAAAACTTACTAATCCTACTCTCTTGACTGCGCTATGGGCCGAACTTTATGTGCGTGTGCCCCTTTCGGCCAATCCAATAATTTTTCATATTAAAACGGATTTGCGTTCCAATTTTTTATCTGGTGAATGGCTCTTTTTCAAAAAGGGTTCGCTAGCTTTGAAATCCAAAGAATCCAAATCCAGACTAACGAATTTGTGTTCTACGAAGTTCCCACATAGGATCCGATGACACATGGATGACTCACGCCGGGACTCCCGCTGGTTATCTCTTTAAAAATACCGTAGAACCCTGGTAACTCGAACTCTGAAGGGAAGCGAAAAACAGTTTTGGGTCGGAATTAAAATCGGGCTTAAGTCAGACTGATATTTTATGAGAAAAAAGTGGAAATGTAATACATCCTGCGGAATCCTTTTGAAGTCAGCCAGAAATTGACCGTGGAGACGGAGTTTGATTTTAAGGTGAATTTATTCCGTCACAATATAGGCAATAACTTATATTTCAGTTAAAAATTAACGAGCTCAAAAATAGAAAATTTCACCATTTTTAGCGGAATTTTACTAAATTGGAAAAGGACGATTTAGTTGTATGCTTTTTAATCTTTTCCCGATATGAAATAAACAGTCAAACGTTGGAGACGGGGATGCAAATGCAAATTCGCTTACTTGTCATTTTTTTGTCAGTTAGAGCTGGCGGTTTACCTTTAGCTTCGAGATCATTGATTTTAGTGGTTGATTGAAAATCTGGAAACAGTCCTAGCACACTGCAATTTTTTGAATTCTTTGATACAAGATATTACATCAAAGGTCCGGGACACATTTATTCACAAAAACAAACTCACTTATCGGTTAAAGCAGTTCTAGTGGCCATGCCAGCATGAAAAGTGAGTCCAGTATATTTAGTAAATCTGTGCCAACAAGTGAGTGCAGGTGAACAAAATGCCTCAAAAGTTTAATTGCTTATTGTTTCAATCACGATAGTGTGCTTGTTAAGAAAATTGTTGATTTTTTACAAACTGGAGTTTTCAGTTAACCATGAAAAAGTCTAGCTGGCGCTTTGAGAAAAATATAAATGACAAGAATACTCTCAATTATATTTTGCTATATGATAAGCGCCTAGAATGCTAATCATTGCGTCTGGTCTGTTTCTAGAGAATTGCATTTCCCTTCAAAATTTTAATTTGCCAGAGGTTTCAATTTCTGCATAAAAAATGTTATCCGCGATGCGAAACAAACCCAGCCTATAAATCTGTGCTTTTTCTGTTTGTCTTTTCCGTCGATCTCACGATGCTGTAAAAAACTCATTATTATAGCAAATCTGCCTTTTTTCTGTCTCCCTTTTCGCTGTCGATATCATGATGTATAAGACTCATTATAACAATTCATCATGGTTGACACTTTATGCATACTGGGAAAATGGTTACAACACAGAATGTGATTTTCGCGAAAATGTCACTGTACCACGCAAACTATAATTATTTTGATCGAACGTTTCCTACAGAAAAGAAGGTAGCTTCCGTTTTTTAAGCACAAATTAACCTTCAGAAAAGCTTACTCCTACTTTTTTTACTTAAAAATTTTGTTTCATTGCATACAATTTATGAGGTCAGAGAAAAAGTTTAAATTTTTACATAAAAAATATTATCCGCAATGCGAAAAAAAAAAAACGAAAAACGACCAATCTGTCTTTTTTCTGTCTCGCTTTTCTGTCGATCTCGCGATGCTGAAAACTCCTCTGAATTGATCATGCGCAAAGACATCCTTTTCCCTTTACTTCAAAACACAAACAAGATTAGAGTTGATTTGAACCTTATGAGAGAGTTCACAGTGCCCTCAAACCTCAAGTTGTGTCTTAGCAGCCTATTGCCTCCCTCAGTTGACAATTTTAAGGCCCGCCATTGCAGAAGACGACTTTTGTGATCTCGGTTTCGACCGAAAAGATTTTGTTTTAGTTAAGATCAAAAATGAATTTTTTATGGCCTTTTTCTCTCTCTTCTTTCCTTTTTGATAGTTTGTCAATTCCGTTCTAGAAACGAATTATAAATTGGATAGTAATGGCCCAATTATTGCCTTTACAAATCGTCTTAATAGTGCCCAGAGGGCGCTGCTTGGCGCTTCAGTTAAACTTTGGTTGGTTCACAGCTGGTTATTTGTTCTATGCCTGAGTCTTTATGAATTGAGGGACTTTTTGATGGCAGGAACACACGACAACGTTATTGTAAAAAGAGTATTGCCTCCCTTTATCCCTAGAAAAACTTTGGACGGCAAGGTACGTTTTCAAAAGTCTTTGGTGTATGTGTTTATTGAAGACTGATAATGTTAATCTCATTGTGGGCAGTATAATCGTTGTTCTGGTTAAGCTAACTTTTTTTTTAATCCGGCTAAGAACACAGTTTATTGTATTGGTCAATTCATCGGCTATTACTCAACTGCTAAATTCTTTGCTTTGGGATGGTCACAATATTTTCAACATTTTCTTCTTAAAGCCTAGGGTTAGGGAAATAATGGTAATGGGAAAATTCCAACAAACTAGGGATTCACTTTGTATTTGTTTTCAATTCAGGAGAAAGACAATGAACAAGAAGTTTGTCTGCGCTGTGCTTCTGATGTTGGTAGCCGTAGCCATAAATCTGGCCCACAACCTTCAAGAAGTTTTAAGATAGATTTTCCATCAGTAACTGGTAAAAGTTGAAAATAGGAAATCCCAGTAAAAAGATAGATTAACTGAATGACAGTCGACTCATAGTTTTTTCTGCTTTAAAGGCAAGGAAAACTTTTGGTAACAGATTGGGTTTCAAACGAAAGGTATTAAATTTTTGATCATCAACTGAAAAAAAGAAGTTAGAGTTTAATCGCTTTTTTTTATTAATTAAAGGAAGATAGATTTTTTGGATGAAATTTCAATTACTTTGTAAGAAAAGGCAGTAAGACCAAAAGATGCCAAGAGCAACAACAACAGCGGCAACAAAAATAAAATAACAATAACAACAAAAACTAGAACAAAATAAAACAACAAAAAATTTACTTGCTTTACTTATTGTTCGCTAATTCCCAAGTAATTCTATAGCAACAAATCCCTACTAAACAGTTCAATATTTTCGGTAACTTGTTGTTTAAATTTATACTTTCATTTTCCAAGTCTGCTATCAAGATGAGAGAATACTTTGCGAAACCAGACAAGTCTGCAGTCCTGTTGAAGACAGCCTGAATGATGAGCCTGTTTTGGCAGACTTCAACCCCGAATAAAGGGAAGCTATCCATCCAGCACGGCTCTGAATTTTGCAAACATCAGTTTTAAGACAAGTTAAAAAAGAGTTGTTTTAAAAAAGTCTTGTACACGTTAAGGCTCTTTTTTCTTTTTATAAGTAATATTAATGAATAAATAAAAGGGAAATAAATAAATTGCAATGAAGTTTTTATAGCTGGTCTATTATTATTATTTTTAATCACAGATTGTCCTCTGCAAAATAATTCATGATGGTTGACACTTTGTACACAGCAAAATGGTTACACAAAGAATGTAATTTTCGTGAAAATGTCACTATACCAAAGCAAACTATTATTTTGATCGAACATCTCCTACAGAAAAAAAAGGTAGCTTCCGTTTTTTAAGCACAAATTAAACTTACTCCTACTTATTTTAGTTAAACATTTTGGATCTTTTGCAATCGGACTAGAAAATATGATTAATCGATAAAAGTTGACCTGTATCCTTAACTTCTTTGCGCATATACTGTCATAACATTATCATTTTGTCGGGCATTTAATTGCGCGGGCTAAAATTTGAAAAGTGAGGGAAAAAATTGTTCGATGTAAACAGCCAGTCGGAATGGAGAAACCATTACAATGTTTGCACTGTTTCATTGCATATAGTTTGTGACGTCAGACAACTGTTTTTCTGGTTTCAGCCGGCTTAAGTATACCTTAAAGCTCTTTGATACAGGCATTTCTTTTTTTTGTCAAAGTAGAAGTTCTTATCAGTATATCATCGCGTCCCCTAGGAAAAACCTTTTTTGTTGCTGCTTTTTGGTGTTTATTTGTTATTGTTGTCTTCCTTTGTTTTCTTACCCTTGTGTTGAGGAAAGTAATTTGCAGATCGATCAGTGCTCCATTATCTTTTAAGAAAGTTCTCACTATCAGAAGGGCACCGACGAAAAAGTAGTCTGTTTTAATGACAAGACTTGCCCGCTAAAGCTCAATTTGAAGTGGTTTTACTTCGAATAATTTTTTACTATCTTTTTACAGTCTTTGACATGAGCATATATCTCCTAATCAAGCCATCTTAAATTATCTATTTTTATGCTTAAGAGGCATTTTAATTAAAGGATAAACTCTTTTTGCTTCTTTGTCACTGAGATGTTCACCTGCCAATCCATGTCTGAGAAAGTGAAATTAACACTTCTGTTGATGAAAATACTATTTTAGCGGAAGTTTGTATCCTCCAGGTGCTACTGATAAATTTACACTTTAAAGAAAACAAACAAACAAAAAAAGAGTGACGATAAAAGAAGTAATCGTGTCTTCTGGTCTCCATTATTCTTCAGATGATACGAAACCCGAATTCAATAGTTGTTTTATTATTCATTTAAAACAATTCCTAGTTCGATGTTAATTCTCGATAGTGCAAGTTTATCGGGACGTTTAGAAGGTGAAAGGGCTTTTCAGGTCTGCAAATATACTCCAAATAGCAGACATCGTCGATCGAGTCGTCTTCTTACTATTCTTGTTATGTTTTTAGACAATAATTCGCCGTAAAACGAGTAAAATGTTCCTCCATTTTGTACTCACTACCAAAACAACTCAACTCGTCCCCTGGTTTTCTCGGTTAACGGTGCAATTATCTGACAATTTTGCTGCACGATTGACGTCATCAGTTAAGTATCGCAAAATTTTTCCAAATTTAGTCGACAATAGCTGGTTATGCGTGAGATTTTGGCCAATCAGAAGCGACGAAATATTTTGAATGAATGATAAAAACAAATTTTTGCAGCTTGGGATGAAACTGCTGGACATTTCAAAACTGTTTGTCTTTCCTCTGCTTCATTTATTATTCTGGACGGTTTTCAATGCTTTTTCCCCACAAAGTTTCACATACGTTTTTGTGGATTTTAAGCATTCTAAGTTTGTTGAAACATTTCAATTGAATTTGTCTTATTTCTTACTGTACCTTCGTCGCTGTAGAGCATGTGTTATCGGTAATACTAACATTCGATTACATTTGTAAGTGCCTACATGTGTGTCTTTGGTTAGACGGAGTGACTCGCTGGCCAAGGAGCTTTTGTCATAGCAATAATTTCTTTGCTATATTTTCAGTAGGCAGCGTAACAAATCGGCCCGGCACAGTTACTGAGAAATCCCCCATTTCCTATGAAATAAATAAATAAAATAAGTAAAAAAGAAAAAGTGCTCATACGAAAAGTATGAAAAGGGATTCAGCTCGGTTACCAGCCAAGTTGACCAGGCGAAAAACAAGGAGGCCTTTATTTCTGCGCAATTTAAAAATGGAGTTAAACTTGTCTGCTTTTCAATCTTGTCCCAATAAAATAACATCATTAGGGTTTTAAAATAAACAGTCAAACGCTGGCCGAGACTGGGATTTAATTGCAAATTTGCTCACTAGTCGTTTTTTTGTCAGTTAGAGCTGGCGGTTTACCTTTAGCTTCGAGATAATTGTTTTTAGTGGTTTATTGAAAATCTGTAAACAGTCCTAACACACAGCACGTATTTGTTTATTCGATTCTTTTGTACAGGACGCTAAAGTCCAGGGATACATTTATTTACAAAACAATTCACCCGTCAGTTAAAGCAGTTCTGGCCATCATGAAAAGTGACTTCAATCGGTAAATAATTCTGTACCAACAAGTGAGAGCAGGTGAACAAGATGCCTCTGTCAGAAGTTTAATTGCTTATTGTTTCAATCACCATAGTGTGCTTGTTAAAAAAAATTGTAAGACTTTTTACAAAGTGGAGATTTAATCACCCATGAATAAATCTAGCTAGTTACTTAGAAAAACACAATTGAGAAGAACACCGAGCCTCTCAATTTAGCTAAACAAGCGTCTAGAATGTTAATCACTGCGTCTCGGATCTGTTTCGAGAGTATTACAATTCCCTCCAAAGGTTTAACTTGCTAGAAGTTTAAGTCTTTTTATTAAGAAAAAGATATATATCTGCGACGCGAAATAATTGATATGAACCGTAAAAATCGAGAAAGCAGTCTCCCTTTGATGTCGATCTCACGATGCATAAAACTCCTCTGAACTGATTCCCCGGAAAGACATCCTTTATTCGTTACTTTAAGACAAAACAGAAGAGAGAGTTCAAAAGAGAGTTTATAGTGCCCTCAAAACCCAACTGGGGGTCTTAGGCAGAGTTTTGCCTCTCTCCGTTGGCAATGTCTTAGACCAGGACATTGCAGAAGACGACCGAGATATTTTTTGTGACCACGGTTTCGACCGAGTAGAATTTGTTTTCTTATAGTCTGTTTCTCGATATTCTTCCCTTTGTTGATAGTTCGTCGATTCCGTTCTAGGAATAAATAAAAAATGGGATAGTAATGGCCCAATTATTGCCTTTACAAAGCGTCTTGATAGTGCCAAAAAAGTTGCCTTGCTAATGGCGGCGATGTTAACAATTGGTATTTTGTGGGCGCCGCTTGGCGCTTCAGTAAAACTTTGATTGAGTCACAGCTGGTTATTTGCTTTATGCCAGTCTTTATAAATAGAGGGAGTTTCTAGGACAAGGACAGACGAAAACCTTTTTGTGAAGAGCATTGCCTTCCTTCTTCGTTAGAGACACTTTGGACTCAAGGTAAAGTGTAAGTCTTCGAACGTGTTTGAGGTGTAAGTGTTTATTGGACACTGATCATGTTAAGTTCATTGTGGGAAATATAACCTTGCTCTCAGCTGCTAAGCACAAGTTTATTGTTTTGGTCAATTCATCGACTCTTGCTGATCAAGAGCTGAATTATTGCCCTTGGGATGGTCACAATATTTTCAATATTTTCTTCTTAACGCCAAGAGTTAGTAAAATAGTGGTAATTGAAAGCAACGAGAAGTAAGTCAAACAGTTTTTATTTGCTTACAATTCAGGAGAAAGACAATGAACAAGAAGCTTCTCTGCGCTGTGCTTCTGATGTTGGTAGCCGTAGCCATTGTATCTCGCGCGCAACCTTTTGATTTGCGAAACAGACATGGCGGGAAAAGGAGTTTCAAGGTAGATTTTGCATAAGCAACAGAAAAAGATGAAAATCGGCAATGCCATTAGGATCATAAATTTTATTTTAATGATAGTTGACTCAGCTTTTTTTTTTTTTAATTAAAAGGCGAGGCAAACTTTGTGTTAGAAACGAGAGACAACGTCTCAGATTAATTGGTTTGTAAGATAAAGATTGAATTTGTTATCATTAACTGGAAAACGAAGAGTTCAATCGCTATTTTTAAAGGAAGGTAGATTTTTGGATGAAATTTTACATTTTAAGAAAAGGCAGTTATGGCAAAGGATGCCAACAACAACAACAACAACAACAGCAGCAACAAAAATAAACATTAAATGGTAATAACAAAAACTAGAAAAATAAAGAAATAACTATTAATACTTTCAGTGCTTTACGCTTTGTTCGCTAACTCCCAAGTCATCCTATTGCAACAAAGCCCTACTGAAACAATTCAATATTTTTCCATAACTTGTTGTTTAAATTCATTTTTTCATTTTCCCAGACTGTGATCAAGAAGAGAGAGTACTGTGCAAAAGCCAGACGAGTGTGCAGTCCTGTCGAAGACAGTCTGAGTGACGAGCCTGCCCTGGCAGACGCAACCACGTATAACTTCCCTTAACCACGACATAAAAAAAGAAAGAAGCCACTTACCTAGAGGATCAAATGTGATTATTGGGCCGGCATAAGATTGCGATATACTTTATTACATGAAATGTTTGGTTTTCATGTGTTCCTGTACGGCTTGGAATTTTGTAAACATTAGTTTAAAGACAAGTTTGAAAAGTTGTTTAAAATAGTTTTGTACGCGTTTAAGGGCTCTTTCTTTTGATAAGTAATATTAAAGAGTAAATAAAATGCAAATATAGAACTTGCAATGAACTGTTGGTAGCTAGTCTATTATTACTATTTTTTAAATCACAGAAAGCTCTCTTCAAAACAATTCATTACGATTGAAACTTGATACATAAGAATATGGTTACCCGAACAAAGTAATGTTCGTGAAAATGTCATCATACATGCAACGCAAACTATTATTTTTATCGAAACATTTTCTATCAGAAGAGAAGGTAGTTCCGTTAATTTTTAAACACAAATTATCCTTCAGGAAGGCGTACTCCCTCTCCTTTTATTTTAAGATTTTGGATCATTTTGTACGACCCCACAATGTCAAAATAAAAGGTCTTCTTCTTTTCTGTTGGAAGATTGGAAAACTGAATATTTGATAAAAGATCACGTTTATCCTCGACGTATTTGGGAATATATTATTCAGTGTTATTATTATTATTATTTAATATTTGTCCTCCCTCTATTAAATTTACTCAGTGCCAAACAGTTCTCCGAAATTCATTAAAAGAGTAACAAATCCACTAAGGAAGTTCTTAAAGATTTCCGTTCTAATCAAGAGGATAAACTGCAACACCGCCTAACATCTCAAGGTTTCTTCTTCTCAAATGTTATCAAGTACTCATTGTCATCTGTAAATTCTATTTGGTCAGAGGCCCAGTCTCATCTACCCAAGAACATTTACAAGTTTACCATCCGCTACATCAACAACTCCCTCCCTGCACGTGAGAATATGGCAAGATGGGGATTATCACAAAGTCCTGATTGCTCCTTTTGTCTCAATCCTGAATCACTCCCTCATGTTGTCGCTGGTTGTCAACAGTACCTTGATCGCTTTACCTGGAGACACGACTCAATCCTTAACTTCATTGCCAAGTCACTTCAACCTGTAATTAATGTTCACTCTTCACTCTGTGCAGATGTTAATGGTTTTCTGAATCCCTCAATAATAACTGGTGAAAATTATCGTCCAGATCTTCGTTTCCTAATCCAGTCCAAGTGCCTATATGTTCTAGAATTAATAGTAGTTGATTTCGAGTCCAACCTTAACAACAATGCAGTGAGTAAGAAAGAAAAATATGTGAACTTGATCAACGAAATGAGTAGAAATTACAGATGTGTGAGATTTGTAAATCTGTCCATGAGTTCCCTTGGCGTTTTCTCCGATGAAAGCTCCACGTTCTTAGACATGCATGATGAATGACACTGGCATTGACAAAAAGCAGCAACGTTATATAATCAAGAAAATGATAAATATAGCCATTAGAGCAACATATTACATCTATTGTTGTAGAAACAGGAACTGGGATAGCCCTGACTTAATGCAATTTTGATTTATTTATTTTATTTATTTTTTATTTTGTTTTGTTTTGCTTTTGTTGTTTGTTTGTTTGTTTGTTTGTTTTTTTAATAATTCAGTCTCAAGCAGCATTTGTAAAATTGCCTATACGTAGCGAGATTTACAATTGTACATTCAAAAACACAAAAAAAGTTTCCATTATTATTATTATTATTTTGTCGGGGATTTAATTGTGCGAACTAAAATTTGAAATAGACCAACAATGAAAAGAGAGAAAATAATAAATTTAAAACAATCGTTCGATGTAGAAACTAGAAGCCATTAATATGATGGTCGCACCTTTTCGTTGCCGGGTATCGTTTGTGACGTCTCACAACTGTTTTGGTCTTTGCCCTTTTGTTCAGTAGGAATTGACCTTTTCAATGTTTTTTTCTCTTAGCTTTCTACAGTAAAGATGTGTTATGGGTATCTCATATACCAGTAAAACGCTTAGATTTAGACTAATTATATATACAGGGATCGCAAGAAGTGACTCATGTCTAGCCAGAGGATGGCAACTTGCTTTTGAGAGGTGCTGTACACGGTCTTCCCATAAGTCTGTGTGGTCGATTAAACAGGAATCATGACTTCGATTTATTCAAGTTGTCGTTTATTTCTCAGTTAGTATTTCCATTACATGCGGAATATCAGATATTGTGCCTTATTGTACTAGCCACCCCCAGCTTTAAAAAAATGAAATAAAATAAAATAAAATAAATTTTACCTTCAGTTTATCGTCTTCAAGCAATTTTTGTTACTGTTTTTTGGTGTTGATTAGTTTTTGTTCTCTTCCTTCGATTTCTTACCCTTTTTTAAGTCAAGTAATCTCAATCACCCTTTAATAAGAATTATTAACCAAAAATGAGCAGACATTATTGCGTTCGACTTTAGGAGAACGCAACCTAAACTCGACGCGCGAGAAGTACGAGTACGAATTAAATTTAGCAGAAAGACACACGATTCAAACACCACATACGGAAATACGTCATAGACCGTGCAACCTTAGAATTTTCTTTTCCAGAGCCGATTTATTAAGCAAAACTTGTTTACTCTTTAATCTTGTAGCAATATACCAATTCGAATAAAAGTTTTTAAATAAAATATAGAACTCTAAAGCGCAGGAGATTCGTTCAAATGCAAATTCACTTGGCACAGTGTACTCATCATGTGCTCAGCTTGCGCGGAGATAATTTTTGTTAGTGGTTGCCAAGTAGCCTGAGAAAACAGCCGACATTTGGCGACACTGCCACTGGTTTCCACGCCTAGTGACATCTGAGAAACGAGCGCAGAAATTCTACACTGGTAACGCTTCACTAGCCAGATCTGGGGAGTGCGTCTGATTGGTCGTGCTAAGTGGGGAATTTGATTCAACCAATCAGAGGCACTACCCAGATCTGGATAGTGACCCGTCATCAGTATGGAATTTCTGCGCTCGTTTCTTAGACGTCATTTGGCGGGGAAACCAGTGGCAGTGTCGCCAAATGTCGGCTGTTTTCTCAGGCTAGTTATCAAGCCGTTAACGGCATAAATTATGCCAATGTATTTGGAGTAATCTATGCATGGCGTTAAATGACAGAATGCAATTAATTATTTACAAGAACACTTCACTTGTCAGATAGAGCGGTTCTACCAAACTCTCCTAGCAAGTAAGCAGGTAAACTAGATGTCTGAAATGTTAAATTGCTCATTGCTTTAATCACAACTATTAGTTTATTCAGCCAAGAATTGTGAACTAAAAACAAAGGATTGTGCAAGGCCAGGGAGCTTCCAACAAAAACTACAGCACCGTTGTTTTCACGCTTTGATGCTTTCCGGCTTTTCTAATTAGGCAAACTCGTGGACGCAAATTGGTCACTATAGAGAGTTACGTCAAACGGCAAAACGCGAATTTGTACCACGTGACCAAATTTCCTTTTTACTTGTCGTTTTCATTATTTCTACAGTCATATAAATTAATACTTTTAGGCAATTTTTTATCCATAAGAATTGTACTGAGATTTTTTTATCCGGTTCTATATTAACCTGAATCCGACCTTTGCCGTTTGCCGTAATTACGTGAAGCTGTTAAACTCTCATATGCTAGGAAAAAGTAAGGCTGTATGAAAGGAAATAAATAGAATACGGATGAAAACCCACTACATGGGAAATTTCTTGCCGTTTTTATGACAAATGTCACGAAAGCATTTTCTACCCATACAAAACCACTAATTATGAAGGAAAGAAGGGTAATTTACGGATTTCAATTAATGGATTATTGTGCAACAGGTTGGGTTTAAAAAAAGTCAATATGTATACAATTTGAAAGAGTACCTGGAATAAATAGTCAGTCAGGTTAGGAGTTTATTTTGGAAGCCAATTTCCCTGCTTAGTAATGATTTTAATTGATGCAAAAGGCAACAAAAAAGGCCATTTTCTTTTGCGTTCAAGGTTCTTAATTACTTAACAAGTAGATAATCATTTCCTTGGGTCGAAACACGCCAATCAAAACAGAGAAAAAGAGGCCTTTTTCTGAAGACGTTCGAGAAGATAACAACAGCAGCCATTGAGAGACGAAAAATCTTAAGCTAGTGTTAGGTGTAAGCTTTGTTTATTAAAAGTACAGTTACATTCCGAGAGGAAAAACGTAGAGTATATCGGACATGTATGATCATGTGGGGCATTAAGGCAAACGCCACTACAACCAACTGTCATCACAACGTGGTAGGGAGGGGCTATGGATAAAGAGTAATTAAAGTTTCCATCATTGATAATGCATCCGGCTATTCCGGTTAAAATTTGTGGTCATTTATACGCCATTCTGCTAAAATAGAGTTGTGCAGAGTAGTCTCCAAGCTTTGACGATAATTGTAGTAATATTCTTTAATATTCTTACAAGATTTTAGAATGATGGGTTCTTAAAGCTAACTTACATGTACGGTAAAAGACACTCTTGATAATTTAAGCGAAAGTTAAAAGAAGTACACGAACACCTGAGGATTTCTATATTTCAATGCGCAAAGCATTTTTAATTATTTTCTTAGAACGGAACTGGCTTAGGGCAGTGTCGCGTGGAATTTTAAATACCCTCAATCACTGGGAGTTAGCAACCAAACTGCACGAAACGTAAAAACAAACACTTTAATCACTGAAGGAAGGATAACAATGTCAAGACAGTAAATACAACAAAAGGCCCAAGGATGGGTAAATTTACTGCCGACTACAGTTGGCCGGGGTTTTTTCAAACTGTACTGTACATAAAGCTATGCTCAGAGAAGAGGATAACACTTGAAAATTTCCAATAAAAGAGTTACTGCATCAGCTCAAAGCTAAAATTAAAAGTTTGCTTTGATTTATTTTTACTTTGGCTAAGCTAATTGCATAAAAAGAAGGTGGAGTAGAATATTTTTTTTTTCCTCTTAATGATCATGTGACTTGCAGGAGGTGAAAATGGAGGGAAAGCGAAAAATTGTCAAGTCTTGCGTCGAGTGTCCTGCGTCAAGTCTTGGCTCGGTACATAGGCATCCTCCATTATTACCGGATCAAGTAAATCTAATAAAGCAAGTAGAAAACCTTAATGAACTTTCTGAAAGCTGGTGTTTTGAACTTTAATTTTTCATTAAAGAGAACAGGGAAAGTAATTCCGTAAATGTGCGGTGGTTTTGTTAGTTTCCAATCAACAATGATAACTTACACTGTAGGTAATACCAAGTTTCAAAAACTTTTAGAAGACTCATTGCTAGTCAAGTTGTTTACTCCCACTGCTTCACCTGCAAACCTCTTGTCACGAGATGAAGGACTAGACTTTGCAACCTATTACCCATTGAAATAGCATATATTGATGCAAAATTTATAGTTAAGTACCTGGAATCGAGGATATATTGTTGCAGGTTAACATCTTTGTTTTTTTAAGTTCACAAATTAAGTATTTTATTTAGTTCTTATCTAATTCTATATTAAGAATATCAACAAAATTAATCTTATTGCAGTCTCATCGCTTTTTAAAACTGTTTAAAGCCCTTATTAGGGAAAATTCTTTAAATCCAAAGCAGCTTCAGGTACCCCCCAATACTCTTGTTACTAATGTGTTGATGACTTGAATAGCTCCACCAGATATCCTTTTACTAGGTAAGAATAACAAGATGATTGCAATATCGCAGCTTGCTGTGTGAATAAAGCGCAAGCTTTTCTTTAGTCCACAAAGTTTTGTTTCAAGCTCATTGGCACTGGGTCCACTGTTAAATTAGTCCAGGTAATCTTTCAACTTGTTTATTTTAACTTAATTAAACCTGTTATGTTACTCTATACTTCATTCTTCGAAATACTAATCCGTACGTTACTCTTCATTCCGTAGTAAATAGTTTTCTCTGTTGCGAGATCATGCTTCCGCGTTATCTATGTACAATAGAGACGAGACATTTTATCTTAGTTTCTTTATATGTATGCTGATTTCTTTACAGTCGAGGTATCAATTTCCCTTTACCAACCTAGCAAACTCCGTATGTTACTTAATGGCAAAGGAAAACTTCGACGAGCTAAATAGCCTGCTGTCCTTTGTATAGCGCTATTCAACTCAACGTTGTTGTCATAGTCAGAATATTTATATGAAATGCCAGCAAGTCCACAGCAACAAACCAAAGAGTGGTGCCGGATGTCCCAGTTGTAGACCTGGATCAGTACAATTAAACTTGTAGAAAAATATGAAACGCCAAACTGATTTTTACGGCAAGGCGACGAAGAAGTATATGAACGGACAGCACGAATGTAAAAAACAAAGCATAGCGATGATTGCTTTCAAAACCTCATTACAATAATCCGTGTCCTCGAGAGCTAAAACAATTGCAGATTAAATGAACAAAAATAATTCACTTTAATTTAAAGGACAGTTGTCAACTGAATTCATTAATTTTAGTGCAGTTACAAACTTCCTTTTTCCTTTTTGTTGGATAAATGGGCTGCAGCCATATTAATCGGCGAGTGGCTTTGCGATCACGAAGAATCAAATGGTGTTTGTCTTCTTTTGTGGTTTGTCGAAGAATTTTTCATGTATCTTCCGAAGATAACATTAGTGCCATTTATACGAGAAAAAATAAGACGCGTCTTACGTAAGACGTGAACTTTTCGTATAAAAGGCACATTTCGTCTAAAATAAGACGCGACTTAGCTAAGTCGCGTCTTATTTTAGACTAAAGTGCCGTTTATACGGAAAGTTCACGTCTTATTTGTTCTCGTATAAATGGCCCTATTGTGTTTTCCGATGATTTTTTTTAAAAAACGTCTTATCATAATCATTACACGTTGTGGCTTTTTTTTTCCTTTTGGATGAAATAACCTTTTCTTAGCATTATTTAGTCGCGTTCATTGACCAAATTTTGAAAGCATGGAAAACAAGGCTCACATAATGACGGCAAAGCCCTGAATCAAAAGGCTATAACTGCATTATCCAATGATTCTAAACAAATAACAAAACAAAAATTTTGGTAAAAATATAGCCCAGCAAACCACAAAAAATATAAACCTGAAACTGTTAGGTGGTCGATATGAGATGCGCAATTTATAAATGAAGTTACCTTGACTATATACATCATTAAGGTTTTGAAATAAAGAGTCAAACGTTTACTTGGAGACTGGGATTCAAATATCAATTCAGTCTCTAGTCAATTGTTTGTCAGTAAGAGCTGGCGGGTTACCTTTAGCTTCGCGATCATTGATTTTAGTGGTTGGTTGAAAATCTTGGTACCGGACATAATATCAAAGGCCCAGGATTTATTTATTTACAAAAACAAACTCACCCGTCGGTTAAAGCAGTTCTAGAGGCCAACATGAAAAGTGAGTCCAATGTATTAGTAAATCTGTGCCAACAAGTGAGTGCAGGTGAACAAGATGCCTCAAAAGTTTAATTGCTTATTGTTTCAATCATGATAGCGTGCTTTTTAAGAAAATTATTAAATTTTTTACAAACTGGAGATTTCAGTTAACAATGAAAACGTCTAGCTGGCGCTTTGAGAAAAATATAAATGACAAGAATTCTCTCAATTTTGCTACATGATAAGCGTCTAGAATCCTAATTATTGCGTCTGGTCTGTTTCTAGAGAATCGCATTTCCCTTGAAAGGTTTAACTTGCCAGAGGTTTTAATTTGTCCATACAAAATGTCATCCGCGATACGAAACGCACTCTATAAATCTGTCCTTTTTTTGTTTTCCCTTTCACTGTCGACCTTACGATGCTTAAAACTCATTATAACAAATCTGCCCTTGTTCTGTCTCTTTTTTCTATCGATCTCACGATGCATAAAACTCATTATTAATAACAATCCATTATGATTGACACTTTATGCATAGGAAAATGGTTACAACACAGAATGTGATTTTCGTGAAAATGTCACCGTACCACGCAAACTATTAATTTGATCGAACGTTTCCTACAGAAAAGAAGGTAGCTTCCTTTTTTTAATAATCACAAATTAACCTTCAGAAAAGCCTATCCCTACTTCCCTTTCTTAAACATTTTGTTTCATTGCATACAATTTATGACGTCAGAGAAGAAGTTGTCCGCAATGTGGAAAAAAAAAAAAAAAAAAAAAAACGGCCAGTCTGCCCTTTTTCTGTCTCCTTTTTCTGTCGATCGCACTATATATAAAACTCTTTATTAATAATAATTCATTATGGTCGACACTTTATGCATAAGAAAATGATTACAACACAGAATGTGATTTTCGTGAAAATGTCATCGTACCACGCAAACTATTATTTTGATCAAACGTCTCACACAGAAAAAAGGTAGCTAAAGTTTTTTAATAAGCACAAATTAACCTTCAGAAAAGCTCACTTCTACTTCTTTTACTTAAACATTTTGTTTCGTTGCATACAATTTATGACGTCAGAGAAGAAGTTATCCGCAATGCGAAAAAAAAAAAACACCAATCTGTCCCTAATCTGTCTCGCTTTTCTGTTGCTTCAAACTCCTCTGAATTGATCATGCGCAAAGACATACTTTACCCTTTACTTTACTTCAAAACACAAGCAAGATTGATTTGAATCTTATGAGAGACTTCACCGTGCCCTCAAACCTCAAGTTGGTGTCTTAAGCAGCCTATTGCATCCCTCGGTTGGTAATTGTAAGGCCCGCTTTCCTTTGTTGACAGTTTGTCAATTCCGTTCTAGAAATGAATTATAAATTGGATAGTAATGGCCCAATTATTGCCTTTACAAAGCGTCTTGATAGTGCCAACAGAGCTGTCCTGCTAATGACGGCGGTATTGACAATTTGTATTTCGTGGGCGCCGCGTGGCGTTTCAGTTAAACTTTAATTGGGTCACAGCTGGTTATTTGTTCTATGCCAGCCTTTATAAATTGAGGGACTTTTCGATGGCAGGAACACACGACAACGTTGTTGTAAAAAGAGCATTGCCTCCCTTTATCCCTACAAAAAACTTTGGACGACAAAGTAAGTTTTCTAAAGTCTTCGATGGTGTAAGTGTTAATTGTTTATTGTAGTTAATTGTGGGCAATATAATCTTGTTCTGGTTAAGCTGATTTTAAGCACAAGTTTATTGTCTTGGTCAGTTTGTCGGCTCTTACTCAAGTGCTGAAATATTTCCCTTGGGATGGTCACAATATTTTATATTTTCAACATTTTCTTCTTAACGCCAAGAATTAGTAAAATAATGGTAATGAGAAACAACGAGAAGCAAGTCAAACAGTTTTTATTTGCTTTCAATTCAGGAGAAAGAAAATGAACAAGAAGCTTCTCTGCGCTGTGCTTCTGATGTTGGTAGCCGCAGCTCTTGTGTCTCACGCGCAGCCTCCAGATTATCGTCTAAGAATTGGCCGGAAAAGGAGTTTCAAGGTAAATTTTGCATCAGCCTCAGGGGAAGATGAAAATCGGCAATCCCATTAGAAACATACCTTTTAATTTAAAGAAAGTTGACTCAGTTAAAAGAAAGAAAAAGAAAGAATTAAAAGGAGAGGCAAACTTTGTGTTAGAAACGAGAGACAACGTCTCAGATTTGGTTTGGAAGGTAAAGGGATTGAATTCGTTATCATTAACTGGAAAACGAAGAGTTCAATCGCTATTTTTAGGAAGGTAGATTTTTGGATAAAATTTTACATTTTAAGAAAAGGCAATTAGGGCAAAAGATGCCAACAACAACAACAACAACAACAATAACAACAACAGCAACAACAAGAGCAGCAACAAAAATAAACATTAATGGTAATAACAAAAACTAGAAAAATGAGGAAATAACTATTAATTCTTGCAGTGCTTTACTTTTCGTTCGCTAAATCGCAAGTCATTCTATTGCAACAAAGCCCTTCTAAAACAGTTTAATATTTCATTTTTTTCATTTTCCCAGACTGTGATCAAGAAGAGAGAGTACTGTGCAAAAGCCAGAGGAGTCTGCAGTCCTGTCGAAGACAGTCTGAGTGATGAGCCTGCCCTGGTAGACTTCAACCCCGAATAATTTCCATTAACCTCGACATAAAAAAGAAAGAAGCCATCAACCTAGAGGATCAAATATGAATATTTAGCCGGCATAAGATTGCGATATACTATATTGCACGAACTGTTTGGTTTATTTTTCATGTGTTCCTGTAGGGAGAGGGTAGTAAACGGAAGCTGTCGAGCACGGCTTGGAATTTTGCAAACATTAGTTTAAAGACAAGTTTAAAAAGTTGTTTAAAATATTGTTGTAGGCGTTAGGGCTCTTTCTTTTGATAAGTGATATTAAAAAATAAATAAAATGCAAATATTGAACTTGCAATGAACTGTTGGTAGCTTGTCTATTATTACTATTTTTTTAAATCACAGAAAGCTTTCTGCAAAACATTACAGTACGATTGACACTTGATACATAAGAATATGGTTACCCAAACAAAGTAATTTTCGTGAAAATGTCATCATACATGCAACGCAAACTATTATTTTCATCGAAACATTTTCTATCAGAAGAGAAGGTAGTTCCGTTTTTAAGCACAAATTATCCTTCAGGAAGGCATACTCCCTCTCCTTTTATTTTAAGATTTTGGATCATTTTGTACGACCCCACAATGTCAAAATAAAAGGTCTTCTTCTTTTCTGTTGGCAGATTGGAAAACTGAATATTTGATAAAAGATCACGTTTATATCCTCGACGTATTTGGGAATATATTATTCATTGTTATTATTATTATTATTATTTAATATTTGTCCTCCCTCTATTAAATTTACTCAGTGCCAAACAGTTCTCCGAAATTCATTAAAAGAGTCACAAATCCACTAAGGAAGTTCTTAAAGATTTCCGTTCTAATCAAGAGGATAAACTGCAACACCTCCTAACATCTCAAGGTTTCTTCTCAAATGTTATCAAGTACTCATTGTCATCTGTAAATTCTATTTGGTCAGAGGCCCAGTCTCATCTACCCAGGAACATTTACAATTTTACCATCCGCTACATCAACAACTCCCTCTCTACACGTAAGAATATGGCAAGATGGGGATTATCACAAAGTCCTGATTGCTCCTTTTGTCTTAATCCTGAATCACTCCCTCATGTTGTCGCTGGTTGTCAACAGTACCTTTGACCGCTTTACCTGGAGACACGACTCAATCCTTAACTTCATTGCCAAGTCACTTCAACCTGTAATTAATGTTCACTCTTCACTCTATGCAGATGTTAATGGTTTTCTGAATCCCTCAATAATAACTGATGAAAATTATCGTCCAGATCTTCTTTTCCTAATCCAGTCCAAGTGCCTATATGTTCTAGAATTAATAGTAGTTGGTTTCGAGTCCAACCTTAACAACAATGCAGTGCGTAAGAAAGAAAAATATGTGAAGTTGATCAACGAAATGAGTAAAAAATTACAGATGTGTGAGATTTGTAAATCACTTCATGAGTTCCCTTGGCGTTTTCTCCGATGAATGCTCCACGTTCTTAGACATGCATGATGAATGACATTGGCATTGACAAAAAGCAGCAACGTTATATAATCAAGAAAATGATAAATATAGCCATTAGAGCAACATATTACATCTTTTGTTGTAGAAACAGGAACTGGGATAGCCCTGACTTAATGCAATTTTGTTTTTTTTTGTTTTTATTTATTTATTTATTTTTGATTTCGTTTTGTTTTTGTTGTTTGTTTGTCCATTATTATTATTATAATTATTATTTTGTCGGGGATTTAATTGTGCGAACTAAAATTTGAAATAGACCAACAATGAAAAGAGAGAAAATAATAAATTTAAAACAATCATTCGATGTAGAAACTAGAAGCCATTAATATGATGGTCGCACCTTTTCGTTGCCGGGTATCATTTGTGACGTCTCACAACTGTTTTGATCTTTGCCCTTTTGTTCAGTAGGAATTTACCTTTTCATGAATGTTTTTTTCTCTTAGCTTTCTACAGTAAAGATGTGTTATGGGTATCTCATATGGCAATAAAACGCTTAGATTTAGACTAATTATATATACAGGGGTCGCAAGAAGTGACTCATGTCTAGCCAGAGGATGGCAACTTGCTTTTGAGAGGTGCTGTACACGGTCTGCCATAAGTCTGTGTGGTCGATTAAACAGGAATCATGACTTCGATTTATTCAAGTTGTCGTTTATTTCTCAGTCAGTATTTCCATTACATGCGGAATATCAGATATTGTGCCTTATTGTACTAGCCACCCCCAGCTTTAAAAAAATGAAATAAAATAAAATAAAATAAAATAAATTTTACCTTCAGTTTATCGTCTTCAAGCATTTTTTGTTACTGTTTTTTGGTGCTGATTAGTTTTTGTTCTCTTCCTTCGATTTCTTACCCATTTTTTAAGTCAAGTAATCTCAATCACCCTTTAATAAGAATTATTAACTAAAAATGAGCAGAAATTATTGCGTTCGACTTCAGGAGAACGCAACCTAAACTCGACGCGCGAGAAGCACGAGTACGAATTAAATTTAGCAGAAAGACACACGATTCAAACACCACATACGGAAATACGTCATAGACCGTGCAACCTCAGAATTTTCGTTTCCAGAGCCAATTTATTAAGTAAAACTTGTTTACTCTTTAATCTTGTAGCAATATACCAATTCGAATAAAAGTTTTTAAATAAAATTTAAAACTCTAAAGCGCAGGAGACTAGTTCAAATACAAATTCGCTTGCCACAGTGTACTCATCATGTGCTCAGCTTGCGCGGAGATAATTTTTGTCAGTGGTTGTCAAGTAGCCTGAGAAAACAGCCGACATTTGGCGACACTGCCACTGGTTTCCACGCTTAGTGACATCTGAGAAACGAGCGCAGAAATTGCACACTGATAACGCTTCACTAGCCAGATCTGGGGAGTGCGTCTGATTGGTCGTGCTACGTGGGATATTTGTTTCAACCAATCAGAGGCACTTCCCAGATCTGGGTAGTGACGCGTCATCAGTATGGAATTTCTGCGCTCGTTTCTTAGACGTCATTTGACGGGGAAACCAGTGGCAGCGTAGCCAAATGTTGGCTGTTTTCTCAGGTTAGTTGTCAAGCCGTTAACGGCATAAATTATACCAATGTATTTGGAGTAATCTATGCATGGCGTTAAATGACAGAATGCAATTAATTATTTACAAGAACACTTCACTTGTCAGATAGAGCGGTTCTACCAAACTCTCCTAGCAAGTAAGCAGGTGAACTAGATTTCTGAAATGTTAAATTGCTCATTGCTTTAATCACAATTATTAGTTTATTCAGCCAAAAATTGTGAACTAAAAACAAAGGATTGTGCAAGGCCAGGGAGCTTCCAACAAAAACTACAGCACCGTTGTTTTCAGCTTTGATGCTTTCCGGCTTTTCTAATTAGGCAAACTCGTGCACGCAAATTGGTCACTATAGAGAGTACTGTTACGTCAAACGGCAAAACGCGAATTTGTACCACGTGACCAAATTTCCTTTTTACTTGTCGGTTTCATAATTTCTACAGTCATATAAATTAATACTTTTAGGCAATTTTTTATCCATAAGAATTGTATTGAGCTTTTTTTATCCGCTTCTATATTAACCTGAATCCGACCTTTGCCGTTTGCCGTAATTACGTGAAGCTTAAACTCTCACGTGCTAGGAAAAAGTAAGGCTGTATGAAAGGAAATAAATAAAATAAGGATGAAAATCCACTACATGGGAAATTTCTTGCCGTTTTTATGACAAATGTCTCGGAAGCATTTTCTACCCATAGAAAACCACTAATTATGAAGGAAAGAAAGGTAATTTACGGATTTCAAGAAATAGATTATTGTGCAACAGGCTGCGTTTAAAAAAAGTCAATATGTATACAATTTGAAAGAGTACCTGGAATAAATAGTCAGTCAGGTTAGGAGTTTATTTTGGAAGCCAATTTCCCTGCTTAGTAATGATTTTAATTGATGCAAAGAGCAACAAAAAAAGGCCATTTTCTTTTGCGTTCAAGGTTCTTAATTACTTAACAAGTAGATAATTATTTCCTTGGGTCGAAACACGCCAATCAAAACAGAGAAAAAGAGGCCTTTTTCTGAAGACGTTCGAGAAGATAACAGCAGCAGCCATTGAGAGACGAAAATCTTAAGCTAGTGTTAGGTGTAAGCTTTGTTTATTAAAAGTACAGTTACGTACATTCTGAGAAGAAAAACGTAGAGCATATCGGACATGTATGATCATGTGGGGCATTAAGGCAGACGCCATTATAACCAACTGTCATCACGACGTGGTAGGGAGGGGAGATGGATAAAGAGTAATTTAAGTTTTCATCATTGATAATGCATCCGGCTATTCCGGTTAAAATCAATCGAACTGGGCTATAAAACATGGAACTACGTAAAAGCTTACTTTGCCACGTATTATCAATTATTAATCAAATACTAGAAATAAGCATTTCAGTTGCCATTGCGAATTACACTATATACGACAATAAGAATATAGGTTATCTAATTTCAGTTTATGTCCTTCAAATTTGTGAGACATAAACGTACTGGCAATAAACTGTTTTTAAATTTGTGGTCATTTATACGCCATTCTGCTAAAATAGAGTTGTGCAGAGTAGTCTCCAAGTTTTGACGATAATTGCAGTAATATTCTTTAAATTGAAAGGATTTTAGAATGATGGGTTCTTAAAGGTACCCTACGGTAAAAGACACTCTTGATAATTTAAGCGAAAGTTAAAAGAAGTACACGAACACCTGAGGATTTCTATGTTTCGATGCGCAAAGCCTTTTTATTTTCTTAGAATGGAATTGGCTTAGGGCAGTGTCGCGTGGAATTTTAAATACCCTCAGTCACTGGGAGTTGGCAACCAAAATGCACGAAACGTAAAAACAAACACTTTAATCACTGAAGGAAGGATAACAATGTTAAGAGAGTAAATACAACAAAAGGCCCAAGGGTGGGTAAATTTACTGCCGACTACAGTTGGCCGGGGTTTTTTCAAACTGTACTGTACATAAAGCTATGCTCAGAGAAGAGGATAACACTTGCAAATTTCCAATAAAAGAGTTACTGCATCAGCTCAAAGCTAAAATTAAAAGTTTGCTTTGATTTATTTTTACTTTGGCTAAGCTAATTGCATAAAAAGAAGGGGGAGTAGAATACATATTTTTTCCTCTTAATGGTCATGTGACTTGCAGGAGGTGAAAATGGAGGGAAAGCGAAAAATAGTCCATTTTCGAGTTCGCTATGATCGCTGAATTAAAGAAGTGAAGACGCATTTTTTACAGCCTTAGCCTCAATCTGAAGTAATATTTTCACAAATTCCAACGAGAAAAAGAGCTGTTTATTACTCTGTCTGTTGTGTATACAGCTATTTCAATTAAGGTTGCTTCTGAGAAGAATGATGCATGATCCATGTTTCATAGCCCGCGGTGCATTATTGTAGCAAGTCTAGTAAATTATGTGCCCACAACTAGCCTAGAAACCTAGAAAGCAAACGCTGCTGACGCTTCTATACTATGTCAGCAGAACGTTAAGACAATGTATTTCAAAACACTGAATCCTAGGCTTTTTAATTTAAGATAGTGATTTGAGGTTAGGTTTTTCTCTGTGGTAATATGCAAATACTGCAAAGTTTCAACGAGTTGGCTTGGCTCGTACACGGGGGAATTTTGGATGGAGTTAAATAATAATCAAATTCAAGGCGTTTGTTGAACAACAAGAAACAACTTAACATTAAGTGTTCATCTATTTTTGAGGCAATTTTTTTAAAACTGGCCCATGCAAAAACGCAGCTTAATCAGGCGCGCCTATTCATTTAATGTTGCTAAAGGAATAGGCTTCTAATTTTTTATTAATGAGATTTTAAAACTGAAATTTCTCAGCTCGCTCATGTTTAAAAATTTTTGCAGCCATTTGACTTGAAAGCTCTATTGAACGCCTTTTCACAAATGGCCTCCATTATTTCAATGAACGTGAACAAGATTAAACTTCCCGCTACAAAAGGGTTTACCATAGTGCACTGCCGGCTATGAAACATGGTTCACGGGAGCAGCCTTAATTGAAATAGGTGTATTCAAATTTCAAACACTTCCTTGCCAGAATTTCTGAATATTCTACCTTACGTCGAGGCTAACCCTGTATGAATTTGTCGTTAATGTTTATATTCAGCGGTAATTTTTAATTCGAAACTGGACTATTGTCGAGTCTTGCGTCGAGTGTCCTGCGTCAAGTCCTGGCTCGGTATATAGGTACCCTCCATTATAACCGGATCAAGTAAATCTAATAAAGCAAGTAGAAAACCTTAATGAACAGTTTCTGAAAGCTGGTGTTTTGAACTTTAATTTTTCATTGAAGAGAACAGGGAAAGTAATTCCGTAAATATGCAGTGGTTTTATTAGTTTCCAACCAACAATGATAACTTAATGATGTGAAATATATGAAATAATTCATTTTGAACTGCGGTTATAGATGAAAGTGAAGAATGATCGTCGCAGTGAATTTTCCAAGGAAAATTCACTGCGACGATCATTCTTCACTTTCAATGACAACTTAGGTAATACCAAGTTTCAAAAACTTTTAGAAGACTCATTGCTAGTCAAAAGTTTTTTGCTCGCACTGCTTCACCTGCAAACCTCTTGTCACGGGATGAAGGACTAGACTTCACAACCTATTACCTGTTAAAATAGCATATATTGATGCAAAATTTATAGTTAAGTACCGGAAATCGAGGAGATTAAGTTCACAAATTAAGTATGTTATTTAGTTCTTATCTAATTCTATATTAAGAATATCAACAAAGGTAATCTTATTGCAGTCTCATCGCTTTTTAGAACTGTTTAAAGCCCTTAGGGAAAATACTTTAAATCCAAAGCAGCTTCAGGTACCCCTCGATACTCTGGTTACCAATGTGTTGATGACTTGAATGGCTCCACCAGTTATTCTGTTACTAGTAAGAGAAAATAACAAGGTGATTGCAATATCGCAGCTTGCGGTGTGAATAAAAGCGCAAACTTTTCTTTAGTCCACAAAGTTTTGTCTCAAGCTCATTGGCACTGGTTTAAGATCACAAATTAAGTATTTTATTTAGTTCTTATCTAATTCTATATTAAGAATATCAACAAAGGTAATCTTATTGCAGCCTCATCGCTTTTTAGAACTGTTTAAAGCCCTTAGGGAAAATACTTTAAATCCAAAGCAGCTTCAGGTACCCCTCGATACTCTGTTTACCAATGTGTTGATGACTTGAATGGCTCCACCAGTTATTCTGTTACTAGTAAGAGAAAATAACAAGATGATTGCAATATCGCAGCTTGCTATGTGAATAAAAGCGCAAACTTTTCTTTAGTCCACAAAGTTTTGTCTCAAGCTCATTGGCACTGGTTTAAGATCACAAATTAAGTATTTTATTTAGTTCTTATCTAATTCTATATTAAGAATATCAACAAAGGTAATCTTATTGCAGCCTCATCGCTTTTTAGAACTGTTTAAAGCCCTTAGGGAAAATACTTTAAATCCAAAGCAGCTTCAGGTACCCCTCGATACTCTGGTTACCATTGTATTGATGACTTGAATGGCTCCACCAGTTATTCTGTTACTAGAGAAAAATAACAAGATGATTGCAATATCGCAGCTTGCTATGTGAATAAAAGGGCAAGCTTTTCTTTAGTCCACAAAGTTTTGTCTCAAGCTCATTGGCACTGGGTCCACTGTTAAATTAGTCCAGGTAATCTTTCAACTTGTTTATTTTAACTTAATTAAACTTGTTATGTTACTCTATATTTCATCAGTCGAAATACTAATCCGTACTTTACTCTTCATTCCGTCGTAAATAGTCTTTCTCTGTTGCGAGATAATGCTTCTGCGTTTTCTATGTACAATAGAGACGAGACATTTTATATATGCACTGGTTTTTCATCTTAGTTTCTTTATATGTATGCTGATTTCTTTGAAGTCGAGGTATCAATTTCCCTTTACCAACCTAGCAAACTCCGTATGTTACTTAATGGCAAAGGAAAACTTCGACGAGCTAAATAGCCTGCTGTCCTCTGTATAGCGCTATTCAACTCACCGTTGTTGTCATAGTCAGAATATTTATATCAAATGTCAGCAAGTCCACGGCAACAAACCAAAGAGTGGTGCCGGATATCCCAGTTGTAGACCTGGATCAGTACAATTAAACTTGCAGAAAAATATGAAACGCCAAACTGATTTTTACGGCAAGGCGATGAAGAAGTTTCTGAACGGACAGCACGAATGTAAAAAACAGCATTATAGCGATGATTGCTTTCAAAACCTCATTACAATAATCCGTGTCCTCGAGAGCTAAAACAATTGCAGATTAAATGAACAAAAATAATTCACTTTTAAAGGACAGTCGTCAACTGAATTCATTAATTTTAGTGCAGTTACAAACTTCCTTTTTCCTTTTTGTTGGGTACAGTAAATGGGCTGCAGCCATATTAATCGGCGAGTGGCTTTGCGATCACGAAGAATCAAATGGTGTTTGTCTTCTTTTGTAGTTTGTCGAAGAATTTTTCATGTATCTTCCGAAGATAACATTGTGTTTTCCGATGATTTTTTTTGAAAAAAAAAAAAAAAAACGTCTTATCATAATCATTGCACGTTGTGGCTTTTTTTTGTCTTTTTGGATGAAATAACCTTTTCTTAGCATTGTTTAGTCGCTCCATTGACCAAATTTTGAAAGCATGGAAAACAAGGCTCACATAATGACGGCAAAGCCCTGAATCCAAAGGCTAGAACTGCATTATCCAATGATTCTAAACAAATAACAAAACAAAAATTTTGGTAAAAATATAGCCCAGCAAACCACAAAAAATATAAACCTGAAACTGTTAGGTGGTCGATATTAGATGCGCAATTTATAAATGAAGTTAACTTGACTGTATACATCATTAAGGTTTTGAAATAAAGAGTCAAAAGTTTACTTGGAGACTGGGATTCAAATATCAATTCAGTCTCTAGTCATCTGTTTGTCAGTAAGAGCTGGCGGGTTACCTTTAGCTTCGTGATCATTGATTTTAGTGGTTGATTGAAAATCTTGGTACCGGACATAATATCAAAGGCCCGGGATACATTTATTTACAAAAACAAACTCACCCGTCGGTTAAAGCAGTTCTAGAGGCCAACATGAAAAGTGAGTCCAATGTATTAGTAAATCTGTGCCGACAAGTGAGTGCAGGTGAACAAGATGCCTCAAAAGTTTAATTGCTTATTGTTTCAATCATGATAGCGTGCTTTTTAAGAAAATTGTTAATTTTTTTAGAAACTGGAGATTTCAGTTAACAATGAAAACGTCTAGCTGGCGCTTTGAGAAAAATATAAATGGCAAGAATTCTCTCAATTTTGCTACATGATAAGCGTCTAGAATCCTGATTATTGCGTCTGGTCTGTTTCTAGAGAATCGCATTTCCCTTGAAAGGTTTAACTTGCCAGAGGTTTCAATTTGTCCATACAAAATGTCATCCGCGATACGAAACGCACTCTATAAATCTGTCCTTTTTCTGTCTCCCTTTTCACTGTCTCGACCTTACGATACTTAAAACTCATTATAACAAATCTGCCCTTGTTTTGTCTCTTTTTTCTATCGATCTCACGATGCATAAAACTCATTATTAATAACAATCCATTATGATTGACACTTTATGCATAGGAAACTGGTTACAACACAGAATGTGATTTTCGTGAAAATGTCACCGTACCACGCAAACTATTAATTTGATCGAACGTTTCCTACAGAAAAGAAGGTAGCTTCCGTTTTTTAATAATCTCAAATTAACCTTCAGAAAAGCCTACCCCTACTTCCCTTTCTTAAACATTTTGTTTCATTGCATACAATTTATGACGTCAGAGAAGAAGTTGTCCGCAATGTGGGAAAAAAAAAAAAAAAACCGGCCAATCTGCCCTTTTTCTGTCTCCTTTTTCTGTCGATCTCACTATATATAAAACTCATTATTAATAATAATTCATTATGGTCGACACTTTATGCCTAGGAAAATGATTACAACACAGAATGTGATTTTCGTGAAAATGTCACCGTACCACGCAAACTATTATTTTGTTCGAACGTTTCACACAGAAAAAAGGTAGCTACCGTTTTTTAATAAGCACAAATTAGCCTTCAGAAAAGCTCACTCCTACTTCTTTTACTTAAACATTTTGTTTCGTTGCATACAATTTATGACGTCAGAGAAGAAGTTATCTGCAATGCAAAAAAAAAAAAAAAAACCACTAATCTGTCCCTAATTTGTCTCGCTTTTCTGTTGCTTCAAACTCCTCTGAATTGATCATGCGCAAAGACATCCTTTACCCTTTACTTTACTTCAAAACACAAGCAAGATTAGAGTTGATTTGAATCTTATGAGAGAGTTCACCGTGCCCTCAAACCTCAAGTTGGTGTCTTAAGCAGCCTATTGCATCCCTCGGTTGGCAATTGTAAGGCCCGCTTTCCTTTGTTGACTGTTTGTCAATTCCGTTCTAGAAATGAATTATAAATTGGATAGTAATGGCCCAATTATTGCCTTTACAAAGCGTCTTGATAGTGCCGACAGAGCTGTCGTGCTAATGACGACGGTATTAACAATTTGTATTTCGTGGGCGCCGCGTGGCGTTTCAGTTAAACATTGATTGGGTCACAGCTGGTTATTTGTTCTATGCCAGCCTTTATAAATTGAGGGACTTTTCGATGGCAAGGACACAAGAGAAAGTTGTTGTAAAAAGAGCATTGCCTCCCTTTATCCCTAGAAAAAACTTTGGACGACAAAGTAAGTTTTCTAAAGTCTTCGATGGTGTAAGTGTTAATTGTTTATTGTCAGTAGTTCATTGTGGGCAATATAATCTTGTTCTGGTTAAGCTGATTTTAAGCACAAGTTTATTGTCTTGGTCAGTTTGTCGGCTCTTACTCAAGTGCTGAAATATTTCCCTTGGGATGGTCACAATATTTTATATTTTTAACAGTTTTCTTCTTAACGTCAAGAATTAGTAAAATAATGGTAGTAAAAAACAATGA